>CM056598.1:19047157-19135108 GCA_029721355.1 Tegillarca granosa | reverse complement strand
ATCAAAATATTATTGACTTTATAAGAATATGATGATGTTATTGTTATTTTTTATAATTATTTATCCATCTACATGAAATAAATTATAGGACATGAAGTAATGTAAATAAACTACAATTGTAATTATTTTATTTTTTTTACTTTTAAATTAAATGTTTTACAATGTTCTAATGGGTTTGTATTTTTTTCACACTTTACATAAACATATTCAGGGCCAAAAGCCTTTAACAATATGAATTTTGTCTGAAATTGGGAATTTTACAGCGGAAATTTTATGTTAATACAATACTGAAAATTAGTCATATTTATCTATTTATTTGTTTATTTATTTATTTGAAATTAGCTTAGTTTTTACAATAACAATGAAAACATCTAAAGGATACTCTAAAAATTTAAGATTTTTTGGACTTGAATTCTAAAAATAAAATAACTTATGAATGAAATTAATACAAAAATATGTTTTCCAAATTTTACAAAAGACCATTTCCAAATATTTGAACATGCATATTTTGATTTTAAGTTCTCACAGACTCAAATATTTCTAAATATTCGAGTTATATAAATGTTTTATTAAACTTTCCCAAAATTGTATCACGTACATTTTCACTCTTTATATTTTAATTTTGTATGAGTTAGAAATTCTGGAAATACCAGATATCAAATTGGTTAATTTAATAACCTTTGTCTCCCCTTTTTTGAAAATAATTGTGATTTTATCAAAGATTTGACGATAAAATGTAAGTTAAATGATTTGAACGATACATTTTAGTTTTAAACCGACACAATATTTATGTTAATCTTTTTCCAGTTTCAGTTTTAGCGCCAATAATGAATCTTATACCTTCCCATCCTTTTTACTGCATAAATTATTGTAAAGCTATATATATATATATATATATATATATATATATATATATATATATATATATATATATATATATATATAATTAGGTTTTATAGAACATTTTAGATTTTTCAAAAAAGTATATCAAACAGACTTCAGAAACTATAGAAACCATCAGAAATTTCTTACTAATAATAAATATTATGGGATTGTAACTATTATTCAGTATTCGATATTTCTTGTTTTAATTCGTGAAATGAGACACGTATACTTGTTATTTTAATATATAAGATATTGACTTTGTATTTTTAGTATTCTGAAAAAATTCAAAACTTTTACTGATTTGGGAAACAAAACCTTACTACTGTTTGTTAAAATTTTAAAAATAATTTTTTATTCAAATAAACCTAGTCGCCATTAAAAATTTCCGTATTTTAAAGTGGTCTAGACAAAACTTTAGAATTTAAAATTTTCAAATATATTTCAAATTTGTTCAAATGATTTTAATAACAATTTTTGAATTTTCAAATTTGTTCAGACAACACTTAAATTCTAATTTTCCTGTTTTCAAATTTTTTAAAAACCACTTGACATTGTTTCAAATGGGTTTTCATTTTTTTTTAATTTAAGAGTTTAACTGTGAAATGTTTGATTTTTAAACACTCAGATCCTGTTAAATGTTTGATATTCGGTTGACCACTGGTCAGATATTGACCACTGGTCACTGACATTTTAATGTTATATGTAAATATTAAGTCTATGCTTTGTAACAAGATAATAATGACAATGTAAATATTACATTCATATACAGATAGTTTCTTAAATCGTACATGTATATAAGGACCTCGGTGGCCAGGTTAGGTTAGAATCTCATTTTGGGCAAATCCTAGTGTGAGAAAGTTTGTTAGTTTGCTTGCCGAGGCCGATGGTTTTCTCCAGGGACCCCGGATTCCCTTCCCCATTTATTATAAGTGAAGTCACGGTCTTGACTTGGGTGTAACGCACCATTATCATTCTACTCCACTCATATAAGCGTAGTGTCTGTCCCGTAACTGTAAGAAGGAAACTCCGCTAAACAAACACACTTCCTAAACGAATGACACAGGTGGAAATTGAGTACGACCCACGACTGATAAGCAAGCACTCTAAGTATCAGAACAAAAGGTGCAGGAGTGAATCAGTTACATTGTAAGGGATCTAACTCTTGATCATTTATTTTTTTGGTATTACAGTACCTATATCCGTTTATATTACCCGCAATTTATGTTAAGTTAACACTATATATTTCATATATCCAGCATATGGTTTATTTTTAATGACTTTAACAAAATAAAATATTCCAAAAATTGTCATTACCTACTAAATCAACCACAAAATGAAATCTGCAATCATGTGTGGTAAACCCTACACACATGTTTGAATCATTGAAAACTCCTTGAAAGTGATTTTCCCTCTTATCTACCGCTTCATGCTTCGCTTTTAGAGTGGTAGGTCGGGTGTTTGAACCCCGGTCGATTAATTCATAAGACTTTTAAATTAAAGATACTTCTTTCCTCGCCTGGCTCTCGGTAATAAGGGGGCAGAGTATCGTCCGTCCTGAATAGCTAAAATTTGCTGTTGTGTTTTTGCGTTTCGGCTTAGACAACATTTCAGCCAACCAACGATTCTCTATTTGATGACTTGTATTTTGACAAGAAGTTCAAAACATTTTGATTTTTCTTATCGAGACTCCTATCAAGAAATTTTCCGCAGTATCGTCTCTTCTGATCCTGTGTTTGCCATGTTGAATAAAAAATTAGTTTGAAGCGGTCGAACGAAGAGTATGACTTACCAAAATTAACATTAAAACCTCAAAGAACCGTGTAACAGGAAAGAAAAATGCAGCCACCAAACCAGGATTCGAACCAGGGACCTTTCCAATACTAGCGGGACGCTATGTTCGACTGAGCTACGCAGCCACTGTCACCACTACAATTCTCCCTGCCTTTTTTTTCGATTCAACTACTTGGAATCGAAACTAACAGGTTCTACCCTGAGACCAACCTGTTGGTCGGTCGGTCACTTCCCAAGGTCGGACGAGCCCCTAGTTGTAGCAGGAAAGGGTAAAATTGCAGCAACCAAATCGAACCCGGGACCTCTGGCACTATAGGTGAGTGCTCTACCGACTAAGGTACACAGACTGCTACATTTCTCCTCTGTTGTTTTTGTGTTTCCAATTACTCCTATGGTAAATCTCACTCTTAATTCTCTCGGATGGTCTTTATATATTGCCTACAATCGCCAGTCCACCACTTCCGAGAGCCACACTAGCCACCAAACTGTAACAGAAAGGAGAAAAATGCCGGATCAGATCAGGGATCGAACCCGGGATCTTCGAGTGCTCTACCATCTTAGCTACCCACCCTAACCGTTACAAACTGACAATCTGATTGTTATCAAAACAAAATAAATTTTAAATGCTTAAGACGACTTTTGAAATAAAAACAATTTAATGCACTCAAACTAATTTTAAGTTATAAAGGGAGATAACTCTCTAAAAAGGATTTCAATGGTACGATCAGAACAAAACTAAATGCACTTTTTAATTAAACAACGAAATACACTCTGATATACAGATTCCAATGTTATTGAGGGAGATAAATCTCCAAAAAGGATAGCAACAATATGTACAGAATTAAACTGATAATTAAAACTGTTAATTAAACAATTTAATACAATAAGACAAACAAATTCAAAGTTATAAAAGGGAGATAACTCTCCAAAAAGGATCGCAACAATTAAACAGAACAAAACTAAACAATAAACAAGAAAGTTATGAATGATATTTAATCATAAAGGCCAGATACCTTGTCATTATCAGTTCGATGTATATTTAGTTGGTCACTTAATTTTTGAAACATACCAAAAGTAATAATTTAAGTGGCCGGTTTCATGCTAAATGTTAGCTAATTTGTGTTTTTACATCATTTGATATTCAAGATTTTATGGCGTGTTTCCTGGGTGAAAAAGAAACAAAAAATGACGGCCAAAATTGTAGACTTACTGATATTTTCTTCAGTTTTCAATCTGAAATTGAGTAAGTAAAAAAAAGACATATTTTGCAGTTGTTGAAAATGTAAGACTAATCGGTAGAGGTTTAGGGAGTTTAGAGCCGTTCCCACATATTTTTAAATGTTGATATATCAGGCGTTTTTTAAAGATTTAAAATAAACCCCATTGACTTTTAAAATGTTTATCTTTTTTAAAGAATATTACATACATGTATTTTTAAGCAAAAGTGGTCCTGTATGTTCTATTGAGGCGGAAAACGATTCATTTTTTTTCATTGATATCGAAACGTCACCGACTGTGATAAATAATGCTGTAATTATACATTTGCATCGACGGTAATGGGGAGAGTAGTCTTTTCGTGTAATATTTTCTTTCTTTGCTAATACTACTGAGGCATCATCTGGTGTTCTATTTACACTAAATTATTGCCTCGGTGTTCAGCGGTGAAGCGTCCGTCTCAGGGGAGAAGGGGGGGGTCATACATAAGTCTTAATATTTGATATCCTGTTTTCTCGCATGGTCCTTAGCATTAAAGTGACTGGTTTACCCGGTGCTATTATTATGTACTTTCGGGAGTTGTATACTTGTCAGCAGTTACAGAATCGGTGAGCTAGAGAATTAATTAAAATAGCCAATAGTGCGTCAATAGTGCGCCCTGGTAAAAGACAGACCAATGTACACTCGCATGCTTCACGAATATGGGAACTTGTTTTTATATTAATCCTTAGAGATCATTCACCTTGCTCAGTCGCGAATAGCTGAAAAATTGCTGATGCGCTAGTCAACCCCTAGAGGTATTAAAAATTAAGCTTGTACGTTCTTTTCTTAGTTGGGCCTCGGTGGCCGAGTGGTCTAAAGCGCGCGCTTACGGATCACAGCGCCTCTCACCGCCTTGGTTCGGATCCCACTCGGGGCAGATCCTAGTGTGAGAAAGTTTGTGAGTTCGCTTGCCGAAGGTCGGTGGTTTTCTTCGGGCACTCCGGTTTCCTCTACCATCTGGGAACTGATCTCTTCGAAATAAGTGAAAAAATCTTGACTGAGGCGTAAAACACCATTACACCACTCCACTCTTTTCTTAGTTAAAATCACAAACGACATCGTTATAACGTCATTATTATAAAACTTTTTTAAAAATTGGCAAGGAAGCTAAAACTATATCATCGATCAGGTTTATATACAGGTCTAGTCACTATCCATTTACTGTCCATTTTTGTTTGACCATTATCTCCAACTAGAAATTTGAGAAGGAGAAAACTTAAAATAAGAAAGAAAAGCCGCAAGAACTGTTTTAAAAACGCCAAAATGAAATGAAGATGCAATACTTTTCGTAATTTAAAAAAATAAAGCAAATTGTAACCCATGGGATAAAACTCACCAGAAACTTATGATTAAACTTGGGGTGGGGGTTAGAGGCACGTTACCATATCTATTCCTTTTCAAATAGATTAAATCAGTTATGAACATTGAATTTTAAAAGTAGTTCCCATAAACTATCTATCTACCATCATCATAATTTTGTCTAACAAATAACTTTATAATAAATTATCTAATTAAAAAATATAAAGATGTATAATTTATGTAATAATGCATTGTTATGTAATGAGTACCAGAGAATATACCTTAAACATCTGTGACCTGCAAAAAATAGCCTCTTAAAATTTGTCAAACTAAAATTATTTAATTATTCAACTCACACAACAACAATCGGTTATGTAATCAACAAGTTGGTTAACAGCTTATTTCTAAAACCATAAACTTATTGTTGCTAAATTATCTAAATTATCCGAAATTATTTAAATAATTTGTTTAATTAAATAGAAAATTTCATTTGTTCCGTATCCAAACTTTTAAGGAAGATTTATGAACAATGAAAATAGAACAAAAATGATGAATACATGTACAAGTTTTTTTTTCTCTGTACCTCCAAACTATCATAAATATATTTTGACGCCCTACATCTGAAAACATTGGAGGCCTCCCTAAATCATTTCAAATGATTTAAATAAATTTCAATTTTTCATGTTAAAAACTCACAAATAAGATGTAATAAATTGAAATATTTTGTTAAAGCAATTATCTTACAGATTTGAAATGATAATGAATATTTTATTTTATAATATCTTTTTATATTTTCAACTTTTAGCGTAGCCAATTGACACTAAAACGATTTTAAATACATTTAAATTATAACATTATTTACGTCATAAATAGTCGTCAAAGAATAAATTATAATTAAAAATAAACATCTGCTTGTAAGAAAAAGAAAAAAAAAAAAGTTATTTGACAATTTGTTTCTGAACTTGCTAAAAAAAATTGTTCTCAATAATCGCTAAAATATTATTTTAAATATCTAATTGCAATAATTAACACTTTTTCTGATAAATTCATTTGCACCTTACCAATAATTTGAACATCAATTAACTGCATTAAATGGAAAAGATTAACAAAACCTGAAATATTAAATTATTAAAATTATTGTTGATAATTGTATGTGTAAATATGAAGAACATGGACCTTTGATACGAAACTAATCGTTTAAAATGATATTATCTACCTAAGAAATCTTTTGCATTATGTTTCTTTAAGTTTTTTACATCAAAAATCGCCAATTTTCAACACGCCAACAATAATTGTTCTTAAATACTTTGGTGACTTTTTGTTCAACGGAATGCAAAACAGACATGAAATTGTTAGTGTAATGAAATGCTCTTTTTTTCTTGAAGCAGTCAAGTCTTAGGAATGTATTGTAATTGTGTTGGATCCGATTTTGGAAACCGTACACAAGTTCGTCTATAAAACCGGACCTAGACGGCTTTGTTTTTCTACTTGTCAGTTTCGTGACTCCACAAAAATACAAATTGTACAACAAAGTAATTATTTTCTTTCTTTCTTAATATATATATTTTTCGTTTATTCATTGCGGTAAAACAACTTTTTTGTTTTTTACAATGTATTTCCTCCTCTATGTTGAATTTAAAAAATTGACAATTTTCTTTCATCCAATAATTGACTACATAAGATAATATATTGTGCCTTGTTCTTCGCTGCAATTGCTGATGCCAATCTTCATGATTTACTGATTACAGATTTCTTCTTTTGTTTCAAATGTGTAATGGACAGTTCATGTCATGTGGTTGGTTAATCAAGATTTGTTAATACTTTTTCTTTATAAAATATATGAAATATGGACCACATACGGATAAATGGTCGTAAAAATGAATAAAAGAACCAAGAGCATAATAATAATAATAATAATAATTATAATAATAATAATAATAATAATAATTATAATAATAATGATGATGATGATGATGATGATAATAATAATAATAATAATAATAATAATAAATTATTCAAACATCTACACATTATTTTATTATCAAATTAGTAATCGTTCCATGTTTATTTCATTATCAAATTCAATTTCACCAGACAGGAGATGCATACTCCTCCGAAGCACCCGACCTTGCGTCCTAAATAAGTTCGTAAGTTAGTGCGTTGAACCGAAAAAGCAGATTTCTTAAAGTTTCTACCCTGCATGCTTTTGGGATTGCGATTTGGACTTAGACCGGTATGTATATGTTTGATTGTGTGTCCCGACGTAGTAAGTTGTGTTATTGTTTATATATATAACTTTGTACAAGTTCTTTTTTACTTTATTACTTTACTTCATTTTAATATATATATATATATATATATATATATATATATATATATATATATATATATATATATATATATATATATATATATATTCGTTTATTTATTTGTCTCTTTTATGAACGTTATTCTCGTTATTCTCGGTTAATTGACAGTTGTCTGGTACAAATTTTCAACTAACATAATGCTGTGTAAAGCAAGCGTTGACAACGTTACAGTAAATATTAGCAAGCTATGAACAACAAACGCCGAAGGATAAAGATAAATTATTTTTTAAAAAACTTTAAAATAGCTTTTAGCGTCCAGAATTAAATGCACAATAGAAAACTTATAAAAGCTTACCGTCACTGATTAAATGGAGTTATTTGTACAGAAGGCGATAGTATAAATTCGTAAATGAGCAGAGACGTGTATTCCGGAGTTGACAAATTTACACTCTCGGGGCATAGCCTTGCCTTGGGAGTGATGCGTTTCTTTACGTTTTGCAATGTTTTTGTTCTTTAAAACAGTTTTTGAGACATAATGTTTTTATGAGCTATAAATACTACAAATCGCGTGATTCGCAGGTTTTGCTCTTGCAGTTACATGATACTGCATTTATTTGGCCGTTCTAGCCACTTAACGTGCGCCTCCAAAGAAGCACTGTTTAAAATTCCTAAAATAATTTTTTGAATTAGAATAAAATAAAAAGCAAAATGTTAACTGTCTAGCAATGGCGTCCAAAGTGCTATATTGCGCAATTGCGCGTTATTCAGTTTGCTTTGTATGGCAATGGAGGTTTTGGCACATTAGACAGTTCAAAGGTTAATTGTAAGCAAAAATGAAAATCATTATATTTCTAACGAGTATAATACTCTACATGCTAAGGGAAATTTTATATTCTGAGTTACTCAGACTGGTAATACACTCTCCAGTCATTGGATGGGTGACAGGCAATGAAGTGGTTCAGTTCAAGTGAAGGTTTTTTGTTTGGTTGCAATCTTGTTAAACGTCGTATCAGCAATTTTCAGCTTGTGGCCACAACGTAAGGCTTCTTTATTTCGAAGGATTATCTAAGGTCAAGTACGTTTTTATGATATGTGCACTCAGATCGACTTTCACGTACAAGCTACGCAACAGACAAGCATACGACTCCGGACATTATAGAAGTGTTCGACGGCAAACGGATATTGTAATAGAGTGGTAGATCAATTGTTCGACGGGAAGTGAACATTGTAGTAGTGTTGTGGTTCAATTATTCGACACGTAACGGACATTGTGGTGGTGTGATGGTTCAATTGTTCGAAGGGTAACAGACATTGTAGTAATTGTGTAGTTTAATTGGTCGACAGGTAATAGACATTGAAGTTGTCGTGTGTTTCAATCGTTCGACGCGTAACGGACATTGTAGTAGTTGTGTGGTTCAATTGCTCGACGGGTAGTGAACATTTTAGTACCATTGTGATTCAGTTGTTCGACGGGTACCCGACATTGTAGTAGTGTTGTTGTTTCAATGTACCGCGGTCAACGGACATTGCAGTGGTGTTGTGGTTTAAATGTACGGCGGTAAACGGACATTGTAGTGGTGTTGTGTTTTAACTGTACGACGGTCAACGGGCATTCTAGTGGTGTTGTAGTTTAAATGTACCATGGCCAACGAACTTTGTAGTGGTGTTGTGGTTTAACTGTACGACGGTCAACGGGCATTGTAGTGGTGTTGTGGTTTAAATGTACCATGGCCAACGAACTTTGTAGTGGTGTTGTGGTTTAACTGTACGACGGTCAACGGGCATTGTAGTGGTGTTGTGGTTTAAATGTACCACGGCCAACGAACTTTGTAGTGGTCTTGTGGTTTAAATGTTCGACGGGTAATGGACACTGTAGTAGTGGTGTAGTAAAATCGTTTGAAGTGTAATGAAAATTGTGGTAGTAGTGTGGTTTCGACGGGTAATGCACATTGTAGTAGTCATGTGGTTCAATTGTTCAACTGGTAACATATTGTAATAGTGGTGTGGTTCAATATTTGAAAGGATAACGAATAATGTAGTAGTGTGGTTTAATTGTTCGACATGTAATAGACATTGTAGTAGTCGTTTGATTAATTCGTTTGACGGGTAATGCAATTGTAGTAGTCATGTGGTTCAATTGTTCAACTGGTAACATATTGTAAAAGTGGTGTGGTTCAATCGTTGAAAGGATAACGAATAATGTAGTAGTGTGATTTAATTGTTCGACATTTAATAAACATTGTAGTAGTCGTTTGATTGAATCATTTGACTGGTAAAATACACTGAAGAAATTATTTAGACCAGTCCCGGATATTGAAACGCAAGTGAAATTGCATTGACTTTTAACTGGATTCCCGGTAAAGACAACCTACCTTTAGCAAGTGAACATCCCTTTTAAGCAACATGGTTTACTTTTTTTAGAACCTGGGTGCTAAAAGTGGTTGTTAATATCAGTCAAAGTAAAAATGCAATGACTAAAAACTACATGTCAAAAATCTTAATTTTTTTCATGTACCTAAGTACTTTTATAACTTAGGGGTCCCAGTAGCCGAGTGGTCTAAAGCGCGCGCTTACAGATCGCAATGTCTCCAACTGCCTATGTTAGAATCCCACTTAGACAGATCCTGATGTGAAAAGTTTGTTTGCTGAAGGTCTGTGGTTTGTTCGGGCACTCCGGCTTCCTTCACCATCCAAGAACTGACCGACTCGATATACGTCAAAGAATCCTGACGAGGACGTAAAACACCATTTAACCACTCGACTCTTCTTCACTTATTTTAAATAACGCAAATATAAATGGCTTCTTTATAATTTGAAAAAAATGATTTTGTCGTGAAGAAATGTACATAGTCATAGTTATTACAGATACGAAACAACAGATTATTTAGATACGGAAGTAATACAGACGACGTAAATTGAGACAATATTAATGAAATATAATTAGGACATTTTTGAGGCAGAAATACTTTTATGTCTGTTTTCCGAACTTCATTAAACTGTCATGTGTAAATTTTAATTTTCTATACCAAATAAGACATTTATTCATGTATGACAATTAAAAACTTATATTCAAAATTAAACTATTTTGAACATCTATTTGTTATCAGTATTTCCTTTACTTTTAAAACTGGGATCAACTTTCACATTAAAACAAGTAAACAAGTGCATTATTGTGTTAACTAGTGAAAGATTTTTTTTTTTTTTTTTTTTTTTTTTTTTTTTCTTCTTCTTCTTCTTCTTCTTCTTCTTCTTCTTCTTTTTTTTTTTTTTTTTTTTTTTTGAAAAGTTGAAGTCCAAGTTCAAGTTCGGGTTCAAATATATATATATATATATATATATATATATATATATATATATATATATATATATATATATATATATATATATATATATATATATATATATATAAAGTTTGAATATGTTAAAAAAAGTGGAATTGATAGGAAAATGTTCCTGATTAAAAATATATATATAAATATATACTTATGGTACTAGATGGTGAAATTTTAAAGTAAACCGAGTTCTGATATATTTGGTCCACATCGAGACTTTCCGATTTCAATGTATAAGATGTGGTGGAGTTGAGATTTCCCAGTCTGCCAAAAGTAGATGGTTTATTTTTTTTAAATTTATTTATTTATTTATTTATTTATTTATTTATTTATTTATTTATTTATTTATTTATTTATTTATTTAAAATTCTATATCATTTTATTTTGTTTTTTGTTAACTTTTATATTTTATTTTATCTATTTATTCATTTTATTCAATATTATTATTTATTACTATTTTTATTATTATTATTATCATTATTATTATTATTATTATTATTATTATTATTATTATTATTATTATTATTATTATTATTATTATTGGTACCACAAAAGGTTTTGTGGTTTAAAAAATGTTTAAACCTAACTATACCCTTTTGATTTCATTGATTAATCTTTGGAGGAAAAAGAGCGTCTTGCTTTCTTGCACGGAGGTAGGTAACGGGGCTGAAAGGTGAAGATTTCTCATTATATTTCTATGCGTTTGCAAGAATCCGATTTTTCACAACATGACACAACAATATTTCCAATAAAATACGGAAAGGGTTATTGAGTCTAGAATCTCAAATATTCTAATTTGTGACAAATTTGTTTCTTATATAACTCGTTACGTCATTAAACCAATCATATTTATGTTAAAATGAAAGGTCAAAAAGATAACGTCTGCCAATCACTAACAATTGTTTAATGAACAAAACCAAACTTTTGATTTTAAACAGAGAAATGACATCTGAAGGCTGAAAAAAAATATTTATTGTAATTTCTTTTGACTTCTTAAAAATTTTCAAAAATGTGTTAAATCTAGTGTGTAACACTGGAGCCCTATATGTCGTCTGCTAAAATCAAATTTTAATTTTTTTTCTTCACTTCTTTAACCTTCATTTAGGAAACAAAAAATCAACTTTAATAACACTTTCATTTTTGATCATCAGATATCATTTAAACCCTGTTTTTACTGAGTTCATGCATGGTTCTATCTGTCACTTATCGGAGTTAGATTATAACAAAAACTAGCATTTTATCACAAATGAACGATGGAAATTAACCAATTAAAGTAATTACTAGTTTTAAAAATATATTCATCGGTCGTTGATACTTCGCTATCGATGTTGATAAATTAACACAGACATTTTAATATTATTACATTATAGATTTTATTTGTTGATGATTAAATTCAAACAATTTTTATCAAAATAAAAATCTAATTTTAAAGTTTGTTTGAAAATTTATCCGGGGTTCTTCACTTACAATTTTCCAATTTGCGTAATATTTTTTGTCTAAATGTCAAAAGTTTGAGCTGTTTACGAGTCAAGGGGTTGTCAATTGCTCCCCCAGCTGTGATTTTCCTTCTTGGATTTTCATTTAGTTTTTTAGAAGTCTCTTAAGTCAAACGCCAAAAATTGATCACTTATTCCAGTCGATTAGACCAGAATACCCACTGACGTATCGGGAAAAAAATAAGTTTTTTTTATTTCCCCTTGTGTCACTATTAATTACCAATTAATGTGTCCTTGAGATATATAGCGATGTTGCTGTTTATCAAAACTAGTGCTTAGAGGACATAGTTCTATGACCTCCAATGACTTGCGTGTTAATTCTTTTTATTTAAAAAAAATAAAATAAAAAATCCCGATGTCCAAGTAGTAATGTTTAATTTAGACTAAATGATTCGGTTAAATTGTCATTTGTTGTAATATGAAATCGATCAACAAAGATCATTTTGTGGACAAGGTGATAGTTTTTATTGATCAGGCATGTTCAGTTTTATTTTCTCATAGAAAATTTGATGTTTTTCTTTGCAAATGACTTATTATTACAATAAGACACCAAAAATTGACCAATTTGGCATTAAGACATTCAAAACCGTTACTAGAAGTGTTTGACTAGCTTTCTCACTGTGTAAATGACCCACCCCCAACCCAAAAAAAAAAATAATAATAATAATAATCAGAAATAAAGGTAAGTTTCCGTAGAGTAAGATACTAAAGATATACTTGCAACAGCAAACATTATTTCTTTTATAAAACCTAGAATATTCTCTTTCTACAAGAATATTTGGTATAAATTTTATTCCGAATGAAGTGGAGAAATGACATTTTATGTCCCAGCGAAGACTGTTTAAAAAAGAAAAACAAATATATGCAGAAAAAAAATACTCGGGAATTAAAATAAAAGAAGCAATACAATACAAAAAATAAAAAACCAGAAACACTAGAACTTTGAAACATATTGGGACCACTGATTATAAAACCTCCTATAATTGACTTGAATTAAGAAAAATGGAGAAAAGCAATGTTGATTAATGTCCAAATCAAGGTTCTTTCATATTATGGCAATGAGTTCTGTGTTGGTGGAGAAAACCGAATTCCCCGCTGAGAAAACCACCGACCTTATGACAAGCGAATTCGCAAACTTTATCACGTTAAAATCTGGCCCGAGCGGGGTTCAATTCTAGGCGATGATAGGCTCTCTGATACGTAGGAGCGATTTAACCACTAGGTCACTAAGGCTAAAGTCTCATTCAGAAATGATTCCAACGATAAATTAAGGGGAAATAATTATAAGATGCTAATTGTTAAATTTACCGTACTTTATCAAAAGTGCAACTTTCGGATGCATCTGTAATTCTTTATTGTAAGTTTCTAATGTATTTGGTGTTACTAGGGGTATGTGCTTATGCATGTAATCTAGTTAATAAGAAAAACGGTATTTTGATGAAATTAAATATTGGTAGATTTGTACATTCCATGTCATATTGCAATGTTTATGTGACCTTTTCTTAAAGCTGCATTTAGTTTTTAAATTTTCCGATTTTTTTAAATATTATATATATATATATAATAGATAACTTTTAATCGCGATCCGTGAGATTCATTTCATTCCTGTTAGCTGTAAATAAACGGAATCCTCTAATGTGTTGGTCACATATTGAACGATGATTATTTGATTATAATCGGCTTAGAGCATGCGCACTGATGTACGGAGACTCGAATTTATCAAAGGTGAAAGCTGACAAATTGCATTAATCGTCCGTCAATAATATCCAAATGTATCGCAATGCCTTACAAAGTAAAAAATGACAAATTAAATGAAATTCCGTGTTTAATTTATCATGCTTCACAGTTTTGTAAGTTGTGTTTACACGACCCGGTTTTTTATGACGTAACCATGTTCTAAAATTAGATTCCACAGATCTTCATATCGCTGGGAAATTACTGTTATTTCTATATTTTTCGAGCTTTTATCGTTGAAACAAATGTAACATTGTTCATTAGGAACATCATTAAGTAAATCAGCACCGTTTTAATTTTCTTTGGAAAACTTAATGCAGCTTTAACTTTTTGTAAGAAAATTATTCTTTTACCTAATATTTGTCACCCACAAGCCCCATACACCTATTGGTGGTCATGTATGCAATACACAGGTTGTTTATTAACATAACATATATTTTATAAGAAATATTGACAAGCTTCTTAGCCAGATGGCTTGTAAGCATTGCGCAAACGATTAGTTTTCATTTTAAAGTTTTCAACAATCGTTTTGAAAAACAAACCAAACTTATTATATATTTAAATACAGTATGCGGTAAATTCTGTTGCAAAAATAATTTTTGAAAAGATATGAAAAAGTTTTTATTATTTTTTAAGTATTCTTTGAAATACTAAGACATACATTTCAAAGGTGCTACTTTGAATTTTTTTTAAGAAAGGCAGAACTATGGACGTTTCAAAATACGTGAGAAATATTTAATTTATATTTACATGTATAATGGTAATTTTGGGGTATTTTATGCATTATAATGCACACTTGGTTAAACAATTTACATCAACCTGTCAGGTTAGTTTCTTAATCACAAAAGATAAAAACAATAATTAAATATAAGCATGTTTTAAATAAGTAAATAAGACCTATCCCGCTATAGTTATGAAAATAATTAAAAAGATAAATAATTGTTTATCTTTGGATGCTTCAATTATATTGTTTAACGACTAAAGGGTTCCTTTGTATACAAAATGTCCATTTTATGCGTAAAACGAATAACATTCCTCTTCATTAGTATAATCTTTTCAATTAAATTCATTTTTTTTAAAACAAATTTCTTCTAGTTCATTTATTGAATGTAAAGAAAACTAAATGCAACAAAAGGAGTGTATCGTGTTTAAATATTAATTTAATTGTTAATATTACTAGTCCGATCGTTGGTAAATAACTCAAAAAGATCGGACCTGAAAGAAGACATTGTGACTATTAATTGGGTTCGATAGCTTTGCAATGTGTTTGTTGACCTTTGGCTTTTTATTTAGTGAGTGATAAGTTAATAGCATAATTGACAAACAAACAATTTTAAACAAAATGCACAGCTGATCAAATTTGATGGAAATGATATTTCGAATGACGCGGTGAAACAACAGATATTACATAGCATTATTATAAACACCATGAAATTGACATTAATGTCTAAATTATACATAATTTCAGTAAAGCTGACGTGTTTTTTTTCTTAAGAAATATTCTAATTGTTAATTTTAATAAATTGTCATTTGAAGTTTATTGAAATTTAAACGGTTACAACATTTAACAAATTTTTAAAGCTTTTCATTTAATTTTTTTACCAATGCATGCAATTATTGGTATTACAGATATTTTAAATCTGTTATGTCCAACAATGCAAATCAAAATTACAGCCTTCAAAACTAAACTCTTGATGTCTTAATTCTGACGTTGTAATAAAGATCTTCAAAAACATGCTTGAAAGAGGTGTAAATAATATCTGTCTCTTATCGTTTGCAGTTAGCATGTTACCTCCTGCATGTAAAGTACTTTTGCATATATAACATTGTTTAAGGAGAGAGAGAGAGAGAGAGAGAGAGAGAGAGAGAGAGAGAGAGAGAGAGAGAGAGTTACGTCCTTATGTGTGTGTGTGTGTGGGGGGGGTTAGTAGAGAGACTTAACTATCCCATTTGTTTTGCAAACACTTGTTCATAAAAATGCATATTTCAAAATTAAATACCAAATCATATTTTACATTTTTTGGCCAAAAGAGCCTTTTTTTCTATATACCACACAGAATTATATAATTATCGGTGACACATATATATTTTAAATTTGATAAAGAACTGCAGAGGTCTCAAGATAGGAAACCGAGGGACACCTTTTGAATAATAAAAAAATGACAAAGAAAATTGCATACCTTTTCTTACAAAAATAAATTAAACCAGCAACAACATGAAAAAACAACGGCTTTAAAAACTGATCTAGGCACCAAACGCAGAAATTTTCAAAGTACACAAAATTCGAAAATAAATTTGGTTTTGGTAAAACAAAGGTACACTGACCACATCTGCCATTAATAATGCCCAGTGCCCAGTACCCGTTAATTATAAAAGTCTGGAATTAGTTTGTAGTCTAGTTTGTAGGAAATCCTTTTTAGCTGCATATAACATAAAAACAAAGTTTTGATAACTTCTAGTGGTGTTTAAATAACATTTAAAATAATCAAAAGTGAAAATATTCAAATATATAATTTTTAGCCGCATATGACATGAAAAAAAGTTTTAAGTGTAAAAAAAAAACAGAACGTCCATACATGAACTTATGACTTATTTACTCTACTATTTATGACCTTCACATCATTAGCAAGGAGTTTATGATCTGTTGAAGTATTTTTCCATAGTGCTTGACTCACTAATTACGATATAATTACCATGTTTGGTACCTTTTACGATGACCTGCATATTCTGCATGTATTGCAACTGTAGACATCTTAAACGGATCAGTGACAGCTTACCGGTTAATTGCTGTATCGAGACAGAAAGTTGTAAAAATTATCAGCTAATTGAGAGGTTGTGTTTAGTGTTTATGCATGATTAAGAAATGAAAATAGAATATAATATTGGGAAATCCAATTATACTGTTAAAGATATAATCATTATATGTAAAACAAACCAACGGTCTAGATTTTTTTGTTTATTATTTGAGTGACACGTTCACGTGACATGGGAAACTGCAAGATAAACCTGATTCGTGGGTGATCAGTTATGTGGTCGATTGTGCAGTTTTACTTTTTTTTTACTGTAAATTTTAAAATAGATAAAAAGAAAAAGGAAAAGTAAAGAAATTTGTAATACTTATTTGCGTGCGGAACCTTAGTTATTATTAGCCTCCGATATTACTTATGTTAAAAAGATTGCTTTCTTCTAGAAAAGTAAATCTTTTTTCCCTGCCTTTTCTGTATTTTAAATTCAATCCAATTTGTTTCACTTTTTTCATACAATGTTAGTGTTGCAAAAAGGCTTGTTTGATGTTTGATGTTTGTTTGTTTATTTGCATGTTTGTTTGTTTTTGTTTTTTTGTTTTTTGTTTTTTTTTTTTTTTGTTTTTTTTTTTTTTTGTTTTTTTTTTTTTTTTTTGTTTAAGCATTTAAATATGGTTATATCATTCCCTTTTCTAAAGCATTATGTACGTATAATATTTTTGAATTCATAGTTTTTATAAACAAATTTTAAAATTTGTAACAAACAAAATAAAATGTGATAAAAAACATCTGGCTTTCTTCAAACATAAACTTGTATGTCGTTGTTGTTGCTGCTGCTGTTGTTGTTATTATTATGATTATTATTATTTCTTTTGTCTGTTAGCGGAGTCAAACGTCTACATGTAGCCTTGGGTCCAATGTTCAGACAGTAAACACATACAGTTATAACTATTTTGGAACTCTGTTTTTTGTATTCTTTCGCTATCAGTGTATATTTTTAGTAAGCTTTAAGCTGTATTGCTTAATGCTAATAAAGTAAGTATTATTATTTTTGTTTTTTAAAAAATCTGCTAACTCTGGTCGAGAATTTGTTGTTTTTGTTAACAGTGTTGTTGTCAGTCTTGTTGTTATTGTTCTTGTCGTCGTTGTTCTCGTCGTCGTCGTCGTTGTTGTCGTTCAAAACGCGTAAATGTTCAAGTTTAATTACATATTTATGAAACACTATGGAAGATAAGTTTATCTATGATGTTCGGTTGGTTTTTTAACTGGAACTTGCTAAAAAAAAATATATACTCTCAAACATTCCTCAGTGTAAATATGATTTGATACGATTATAAATGATCAAGTTTTATCACAGCATCACAGAAGGGGGTTCACCTTTATGTACTAATGTGTGTGATATTTTAACATCGTCGCCTCATTAAATGAGGACCGATATGAGCCGACGAAAAAAGTCCACAAAAAAAACTTAAATTTGTCCTTTCAAATTTTTGTACGAAGAACAATTTTTTTATATACCAAACATTTTTGAGCTTTTGAAAAAAAAATGTTTGGACGAATTTTACATTTTCTATACAAATTTGTCCCAGGAACAATTTTTTAAAGGCAAATTTTACTTTTTTATAAACAAAAATACCCCCCGGTACACAATTTTGGAGGGACAATTTAATTTATATATATATATATATATATATATATATATATATATATATATATATATATATATATATATATATATATATATATATATATATATATATACTTTTTTGTCGGATCATATTGGCTATTATCGTATTAAACAGGGCATATTGTACCATATTAGAAATACACTGTAAATGTTTTTATAATCAACTTACTTGACTTTGAGTTCTAAAGGTTCTTTGTTCACTGATTCGATAACAAAGATGGAGTGGAGTAGGGCGGAGTAATACACTCCTGTGAAGATTCTTTCACTTGTATCGAGAATGTCAAATTTGAAATAATAGAAGAAACCAGAGTGCCGGGAGAAAACCATTGAATTCCGCAAACAATCTGACAAACTATACTAGGATCTCCCCCGGTTGGATTTAGATATAGGCGGTGAGCGCTATTGGACCACTCGGCTAACGAGACACCAATAACAAAGAAAAAGATATGCAATTTTTTCAAGTATTTAGTGACTATTGAATGGAGCCATTTTTAAAAATTCTATTTGCAAAACTTTTATTTTTACAATTTTCTGCACATCGGAAATTTAAAATATTATTCATATATTAGTTTCATACAGAGAGAAATTCATTTATATTTATATCGCTTAACCGAATCCGAGAACCGGTATGTGGACAATCATTTGATGTGGCCCTATATTACCTAATAAAAAAGTCACATCTTAAATTTATTATATTTATTATTTTAAACTCAACTGGATCGATCATTTTCGTTTACAATTAGGTAAAAATCGTGACACATTAATAAATGATAGATGGACTGATTGACTGATTTACAACTCAGTCAATATTATTTCGTTTAAAACAAGTCATTACAGAAAACATTCTGTCATAAACAAATTAAAAAAATTAAATGGTTTTTAAGGTCTCCCCTAAAGGACTCCGTGACTTTAATTTCTATATGCCGAGTGCTTGACAAAAGATCGGTCACTACCAATTTTCAAGTCTTGGTCAGACCCGGCCGTGGTTCGAACCCTGACCTCCCATATGCGAAGCGAGCACTCTAGCAACTAAGCTACCAAAGTAACATATAATTACTCTTGTGGGATTTTAGCGCAATACTATGAAAGGCAATTCATATCATTGGCGGTATAAATATACGATGTATTTGAACTAACGCCTAAATTTAACGGTTTAACACGATTTAACTTTAACGCGTGAATTCTTACTTTTATCGCGTTAATTGTGACTTTTAACGCGTTAATTGTTACTTTTAACGCGTGAATTGTTACTTTTATCGCGTTAATTGTTACGTTTAACGCGTTCAATTGTTACTTTACACGCCTTAATTGTTACTTTTAACGCGTTCAATTGTTACTTTTAACGCGTTAATTGTTACTTTTAACGCGTTAATTGTTACTTTCAACGCGTTCAATTGTTACTTTTAACGCGTTAATTGTTACTTTCAACGCGTTCAATTGTTACTTTAAACGCGTTAATTGTTACTTTTAACGCGTTAATTGTTACTTTTAACGCGTTAATTGTTACTTTCAACGCGTTCAATTGTTACTTTTAACGCGTTAATTGTTACTTTCAACGCATGCAATTGTTACTTTTAACGCGTAATTGTTACTTTCAACGCGTTCAATTGTTACTTTAAACGCGTTAATTGTTACTTTCAACGCGTTCAATTGTTAGTTTTAACGCGTTAATTGTTACTTTTAACGCGTTAATTGTTACTTTCAACGCGTTCAATTGTTACTTTTAACGAGTTAATTGTTACTTTTCAGTTTAACGCGTGCAATTGTTACGTTTAACGCGTTCAGTTGTTACTTTAAACGCGTGAATTGTTACTTTCAACGCGTTCAATTGTTACTTTTAACGCGTTAATTGTTACTTTTAACGTGTTTATTGTTACTTTCAACGCGTTCAATTGTTACTTTTAACGCGTTAATTGTTACTTTTATCGCGTTAATTGTTACTTTTAACGCGTTAATTGTTACATTCAACGCGTTCAATTGTTACTTTTAACGCGTTAATTGTTACTTTCAACGCATGCAATTGTTACTTTTAACGCGTTAATTGTTACTTTCAACGCGTTCAATTGTTACTTTAAACGCGTTTATTGTTACTTTCAACGCGTTCAATTGTTACTTTTAACGCGTTAATTGTTACTTTTAACGCGTTAATTGTTACTTTTAACGCGTTCAATTTTTACTTTTAACGCGTTAATTGTTTCTTTATTTTAACGCGTTCAATTGTAAAATAAACGCTTTAGTTTTGATACCCATTATTTGTTAGATCGAGAATGGCCAGCTATAAAATTAACGCGTTAATTTGATTTTTAACGCGTTATTTTTGTTTTTAAACGCGTTAATTTTTTATATAGTATATTTTCAGCAAAATGAAGCGTTATTTTTTAACTTTAAGGCGTTATTTGTTACTCTTATCGGGTTCAGTTGATCGTAAAAACTACGCGTTAGTTTTAATATACAGAATATTTATACCGCCAATAACATGAATGGCCTTTCATATCATATGGAGTAATATAGAGTATCGTAAAGGGTATATTGACCTTTTATTCAGTACATAGTTGTCACTGGCCGTTGTTCCATTTGATACACGATGTTTGTAAAAGTATTGACTTTTTCGGTGACAAACCGTCAAAAAATTGAATCAAGTTTAAATAAACAATATACTTAAAGAAAAGTGTATATATTCTCTGTTGAAAATAAATTTGTTATATATCCAGGGCCACAAAAAACACATCGAAACTGAATAATAAACAGCAAACAAAAACAAAAGCAGTGCATAGATATGTTTTTTATTGAATCAACCGCCTCCAAGTCGTGGGCCTCGGAGGTCAAGTGGTTCCAAGCATTGTCTTACGGATCGAGGGGCCTCGGTGGCCGAGTGGTCTAAAGCGCGCGCTTACGAATCACAGTGCCTCTCACCGCCTGAGTTCAAATCCCATTCGGGACAGATCCTAGTGTGAGAAAGTTTGTCAGTTCGCTTGCCGAAAGTCAGTGGTTTTCTCCGGGCACTCCGGTTTCCTCCACCATCCCAGAACTGACCGCCTCGAAGTAAGTGAAAGATTCTTGACTGGCGCGGTGCTTCTTGCCTTCTAGGTTTGATTCCCAATCGGACATTCTCTCCCGATAATTTACAAACTCCGGAGATGTTCAGGTGTAGGGTTGAAGTAAGTGTTGAAAGCTCTATGTGCGAAATACTAACAATCTTAAAATTTTCTTGCCCCTCTTTTACTTGCAAATTTACACATAAAGTACAAATAAGGGAGGGGTCAATCTCATTGATATTGCTAAGCAATAAATAAATCTCCCTAGCAATCTTCAAACTATGACCTAATAAGATATATAGGATGGATGGATGGAATTTTATTGTCAAACTTGCATTCATATGTTTGAAAAATGTGGTGTTATTTAGAATTTCTTTACATCAAAAGAAGAAGAAGAATTAAATTCAATCCAAAAGAAAAACAAAGCAGCGTTCTTATATCGGCACCGTCATTATGGCGTCTTTACGCGCAAGTCCCAAAATCAAAGATATTGTCGTGAGAATCATATAGACAGTGGAAAATAAATATTGAAATCTGAATAATAGATAACACCATAAAACCGCTATTTATACAAAAACTGTCACTTAAAAGGGAAAAAACTTACAAAATATATCTTTTAAATGATAATTTAAACCACGAAGCATGTAAAGCCAGATATGGTTTATATGTAAATATATATTATCTTTCAGTGATATCTCCCATTCTGCAATAAAAGATAGTTTTATGGGAAATTCTTACTTTTTTTACTTTTTACCCCCTACAGTAAATTTTGAATATTATTTCTAAAAGTAACAAAATAGAATTTTATCTAGAATAAATTTCATTGTGTTGTTGTATAGCAAAGTGTTAATAAATGTAAACAGATTATAATACATGTTTGGACTAAACGTCTTTTTAATTTTCAGTTAATGAGGTGTATAGAATTTTTATTTATATTTTATGGATAAGGTGTATGTTTTTAGATATTAAACACATCGAGAATTACAAATGGTACAGACAATGTTACATATTATGTAAGTTGGTATTGTAATTGTCGTTTTAAATTTCAGTCTGCATATTTTCAAGATTGTAACATTCTGTTTATACATTCAACGTTGTACCTAAAACCTTTTCATTTTAAACTTTTTTTTAAATTCCGTTTTATTCTAAAACTGAATTCCTTATCTATAAACTAAAAAACTCACGTTTTTTAACAAGCTTTTGATTTTATTTTTTTTTTTTAAAGTTAAAAATGACGAGTATGATAAAAGTAATTGAAAGTAACATTCATCTGCAACGTTGTATATCTAACTGAAACATTTTAAAATGATGAGGATATTGATATTTCAAAGTAATTGATAGTGACACTAATTCTGAACCTTCTATAGTTTTGCAAGCTTGCAATTCTTGCTGGAAAAAGAAAATGATATGGATTTTGTAAATGAGTTGTAACCTTTTTGTACAATTAGATGTAGTAAAATCTTGTAATTTTCACTGAAACTTTCATTGTAATTTTCATTGAAGAATGATGAAGAAACTTAAAATCTAATAAGTTGTAATGTTTTATTTCTGAACCATCCATAGATCTACAGCCTTGTAAATCTAACTGAATCATTTGAAAAATGTTAAGAATATTTTAAAGTAAATGAGTGTTATAACTTATAAACATCATTGTAATTCTAAGTTTTTAAAAATATTTATTTAATTTTTATTTATTTATTTATTTATTTATTTATTTATTTATTTATTTATTTATTTATTTATTTATTTATTTGTAAAAATGAAGAGGATATTAATTTTTAAAGCAATAAATTGTAACTTTTTCTTAACCGTACATGGAATGACAACCTTGTAATTTAAACTGGAATTTTTTTTTTTTTTTTTTTTTTTTTTTTGAATGATGAGGATTTTTCAAACCTATATATTGTAACATTTTATTTCTGAACAATCCATTTACCTATGACCTTGTCAAACTAATGAAATATTTGAAAAGTATTAATGATGTTTAAAAGTAGTTTAAACATATTTATTGTTCTAAATACACAACATAATTTAAATAAGAGACAAAATAACGGGGATTCTAGAACAAGAGATTATCCCTTATCTAAATTAGTCTCCTGACTTTATTAATTACTGCTCTTAATAAAAATGGTCGATGTTCATCTAAAATACAATAAAGAAAAGAAGACGAAACTTAAGATGAATAGAACAGAACAGAAAAGAACAAATTAAGATACAAGCAGACAGAAAATAAATAAATACACGTAAATAATAAAATGTAACAAAATGCAAATAGAAAATAAGTATTTTATATAATGAAAAGTTTATAAGTATTACATTGTATTTTTACTGCTCTATTTGAAGAACGGTAAGAAAGCCTCAGACAACCAGCTAAACAATTAAAACGTCATTCGGAAGCATAAAACAACGAACCAAACAATAACGCGCCATTCGGAAGCCTTAAATCAGCAAAACAATTAAAACGTCATTCGGAAGCATAAAACAACCAGCCAATTAATTATGGCGTCATTCGGAAGCATAAAACAACCAGCCAAACAATTAACGCGCCATTCGGAAGCCTTTAATCAGCCAAACAATAAATGCGTCATTCAGAGCCTAAGAAAACAAATCAATTAAGCAAGGTCTGAAGAACGTCAACTTTCTAGCTCCTTATGGTACGAATGGTCGCCGCTGTTTGGAGCTTGACAAAAAACGCGCCATTTGAAAGCTTAAGATAACTATCGAAACAATTAACACGAAATTCGGAAGACAAAGATAACTAGCCAAACAATTAACGCGTCATTAAAAAGCCCACGATAAACAACCAAACAACTTTCGCGTCTATCGGAAGCCGAAAATTATGTCGTTCAGAAGCTTATAATAACCAGCAAAACAATTAACGCCTCATTCGAAAACCTTCGACTACAATTTACACGTCATTCGCAAGCTAAAGATAATCAGCAAAACAAATGACATCATTCGGTACCAACAAAAAAAATACCAACAAAATAGTGAACCAACAATTCAGAAGAAACAAAAATAGGTTTTCACCAGCGCACCACGTGGTACCGTATAACATTTGTGCAGTACTACTCTTTCTATTGGCCATGGAATCACAAGAGGTCACGGGTTGGCGTATTACATTATCACACCATTCGAAACCTATATGTTTTTAATTGCTTTTAGCAAGACTTAAATAATAGACAAACTAGAAAAAGTTACAGGGGTAGAACAACAAAAGTGTAAACAAAACAAGAAAAAAGACCAAAAAAAAAAAAGAAACGAAGAAAACGAAATAGCATTTGTATTAAAAACACTGTCAACAAAGGATTGCAACTAGAAATATACTATAGTATTAAGTGAACTGTCCAAACCAAATAACGATAGAATCAATTAAAGAATATATACGGGTATATATACCAAGCAAAACTATTTTGGGTAGAAAATGCGTTATGAAAATGCGTTCAGAGTCAAATTTACATAGACAAAGAACGTAAGTGTACAACTGTAGAAAAATATGCAAATTTGATTTGAAAAAAAACAACTTAGGAAAACACAACAAAAACACTGATAGCATTAATGGGGAGAATTATTCCGAAAACTCAGAAAATCGCTGCAAAACAAATACCAGACATTTTAATACTATTTTTTAGAAAAAACTGAAAACTCGTAAAGCTGTAAGGTTTTTTTTATTTCCGGAGACAAGAAGACGTACTTTTATACAAAAAAAAAAAAAAAAAAAAAAAAAAAAAACTGCTATGTCGATGATATCAAAATTATCTCGAAATTATTTCAGTTGTTCATTGTATTTTCCACATCTTAATAAGTAACACTTTTGTGTTACGGTAATTTGGATTTTAAAAAAAAGAAAATACAAAAAACATTGTTTTATTTTTCGAGATTGACATACATGTAGTACAAAAAATTACTATTTTTTTCAATATTCTACTCAATTAAAATTGACATGTTTTCAATAAAATTGCAAGATATTAAAAAGATAAAAAAAATATCAAAATCTGCTCTCAAGATTATCTATAGATAATTTTTGTAAAATCTTTATCCGCGGTCAGTGAAAAACCGCGATGCAATTGT
Source organism: Tegillarca granosa (assembly GCA_029721355.1). Classification (NCBI taxonomy): domain Eukaryota; kingdom Metazoa; phylum Mollusca; class Bivalvia; order Arcoida; family Arcidae; genus Tegillarca; species Tegillarca granosa. The sequence goes on along the minus strand of CM056598.1, from coordinate 19,109,468 downwards.
TGTACACCACAAGTAAAACCATGCTGTGATGGATGGTTTCGCTTGATAGTATCAACTGAAATAAAATTGTAGTCTTAACTGACCGTAAAATAGCGTGTTTGTTTATAAATCTATTGGCGTTTGTTATTGATTACAATAAATGATAAACTTGGCGTGATTAAATGTGGTTTGATGTATATAATTGTAACAACTCGCCATTGTGTATTTTAGTTCAATCAATGAAATTTAAACTTGTATCCGTTCACCTTTGCAAACAAAGGTCTCAAACTGTTAAATTTATAAACAAGTTGAAACTGTTTAAAAGTTATCACACCTCGTGCCCACCTAGGAAGAGGTTTTTACCTCACTGATTCCGTGGGAAAATTAATTGCAAATTTTCATCTTTTTTTTATTTTTTATTTATTTTTTTATTGTTTTTTTTATTTTCATTTATTTTTTTTTTTGGTCAATTGTTTTATTTGTTACCAATTCCATGAACTTTACACCTTACGTTTACAGAGAGAGAGAGAGAGAGAGAGAGAGAGAGAGAGAGAGAGAGAGAGAGAGAGAGAGAGAGAGAGTTTTCATTGTCAATGTTTCGATATTGTGAATAGAATGCCATATGCAAAAAATAAAGGGAATATCTCTCTCTCTCTCTCTCTCTCTCTCTCTCTCTCTCTCTCTCTCTCTCTCTCTCTCTCTCTCTCTCTCTCTCTCTCTCTCTCTCTCTCTCTCTGTAAACCGTCAATGAAATCAACATTTTCCCGTTACGTCTTGTAAAGTGTAAAATGTGTAATCTGATAATGAAATATATCGAAAATTATCATAAAATGATAATAAAATAAACATTAATTTTTTTTATTTATCACCATTTTAACACTTCAAAAAAACATTATTTGCATAAAATCGAATCCACATAGGTTAATATAATTGTATAATTGAATTCAAAATTTTGAAATAAACAGTTTCTCAAATAAATCAAATTGTTTTCCTAAAAATTTAAATTTAATTTTTTTTATTGCCAATTTTGAATTGCAGTTTTTCTCAATCGGTTTTTCACTATGGTTATGACAATTAATTCAGTGTATCTAGCGTTTATCAACCAAATAACTCTCATTGAATCGTACGAATTTATGTTAATGGATAGGTCACACCTCGGTAATTTTAAAGTTACATTTTACCCTAAAAAATACTGACTTTCATCATTCTCCATTTCTTTGGCGTATTTAATTTGTATGCGTCATTGAGATTGAAATGAGAAGTTAAATAACGAAAAACTGGAAATTAAAGCCTTTTTTAGAACTGTGATATGCAGCTTGTTGCGTTATTTGAAAGCAAAACAAATATTTACTTTTTCAAAAATATAAAATATTCACCGCCACGATCAATATATAAAGATGTTATCTGTAGCAGGAGTTTGCTGTAGATATAGACTACCCAGCAACAGTAAGCTTTTTTTTTTTTTTTTTTTTTTTTTTTTTTTTTTTTTTTTTTTTTTTTTTTTTATGAGTGTGAAAATTAAAAAAAAGCATGTTCAAACACTAAAAATGATGTTTCAATACTCATTATTCATCAACATTTATATAATTTATGCAATAATACTTCAGTCTTCTTAAATAGTATTTCTATGAAACAATACACAAACATTTTGTACTCAAGTTATGTGCAAATTTATTGAATTTTTTTATAGAACTTTTTATAAATTTGCACATGACAATAATAAACATAATCTTGTATAAGAAGAGGCATCAAAATTTAGACAGTATAACGATATGTAACATGTTAAAAAAAACAACATATATTTGAAATTAAAAGAATTTGGAATTTGTTAAGTGTATTGTTAAATTGAAAATAAAACAAATGTTAATTAAAAAAAAACTCTCCAGGTCCAGTTTTACAATTAATTTCTCAATTGGGTGTGCACTCAGCTCAAATTAAGAAGCATTTCAATGTAAATTTGAAGACTTTACACAGTCAAAATTGAATATCTTATGTTATATCCAATTTTTCTTATTGTACGTTGTTGAACAAAACAAAAATTTGTCACTTACACCTTTTTTTTTTTAAAAAAAATTTTGATGAGATAAAAATTGGAATATTTAAGTTGAGTGTATACTCAACTAAGTGAATGATTGTGAAACTGGGACCAGCTGCTGAACAACAATCAATACAATATATAAAATGTTTCTAAATAATTTCAAATTAAAAAAAAAACTGCCATCAAAAATGTTTTTAATTAAGGTATTCTGAATAGTGTTTGATAAATAAAAAGATCCTCTGTGTGTGTGTGTGTGTGTGTGTGTGTGTGTCGATCCTACCTAAAGCTAAATAATTTGAAATAATTTTGCGTATTATTAACAGAAACGTTCTGAATAACCCAGTCCCATCTATACATGTGTCATATACAACTTTTCGAATTTAATCATAAAAATACATTCAAAAAGTGTTATATGACAATATATTGTCATATACCACTTTTTTAATGTATTTTTATGATTTGATTCCAAAAGCGGTATATAACACATGGACAAAATATACGTACCAGCGTACAAATTAAAATTTTAATTGCCCGTTTATAGTTCAAGAATTCAATGCTTAATTATAAAACTATAACATGAAGTGTATATTTATTGCAACTGTCATATACCACTTTTTGAATTCAATCATAAAAATACATTCAAAAAGTGGTATATGACACAACACTCCTAACATCTATTTTTGAAAAACTTGAGGATTTTTTTTTTAGACAAAGCCTTTCAGTACACGCGCTTTATTTCATTATTCCAGGGTCGTAAGGACCAAAGCCTTAGTGTATTTTTAGGATGATAACGGCTGTGTTGATTAATTCAATTGGCATGTCACTTTAGTCAAGGGGGGCCGGGATACTCCGTGTAAAATAACTCATATTTCTTTTATTAAGTACTTTTAATTTTTGTCTCAAATTTTTTTTAACAAAATTATGTCGCTATTTAAGTAAACACAACTAGATTTACACACAATGCTACATTTATCAAATTGGAAAAAGTAAATAAAAATGTTTCTTTTACATATTGAGATTTTATATATTTAAGGCGGTGAATTTGTCCAGGATTTTAATAAAATCATCTCAAATTTAATAATATCAAGTCAAATATTAATTAGATATTTTTTAATTCAATTGGCAAGTTTAAACATTTGATTTGCCCTTTGGGAGAGTAGTTTCATTTATTGGTTTTTTTCTTTAGTTTTTCAGACTTACAAATTAAGGAACAAAGGTGTCAGGTGTTAACATAAGTCCCCGCTATCCCTGAAATACGAACACTCTCAGACTCTTTTGCACTTTTAAAGTTCAAATATTATTGTTTATTTTCCAGACACCAAATTTTATGATTTCTAAATTAATCTTGAATTTTATAATAATTTGCTAAAAGTATCTCATATTGAATCCTGCCATTCGTTTGCACCAACTTAACTCCCGGAATTAATTTTTGAACAAAAAGGAAAATTAAAATAATGACTTTCAGGCATTAGTCACTATATTTTTTTTAAATATTATTTTAAAAGGACAAAAAGTCAAATTTCGTGACATCTTGATCACGGCACTGTATAACTGATTTAATAAATAAATTATTGTCGTATTAGTATTAATTTTTATCTTATTAACATTTGAAGAGACAAATTAAGAACTTTTAAAACATATTGGATTCCCTTGAATTAAAAAAATATCTCATTATAAATTCTGGATATATGAGCCGCGGTTGCCAAGAGGTTAAGGTGTGAGCCTTCAAACTTAAGACGTCTCATCGCTGTGGGTTCGAGAAAGATTTTTCTATGTCGACAACATTTACATAATGGCGCGCTAAAAGTTTACTAAAGTGAGGGGTCTACAATATTTATCTGTTATTTATTAATGCATTGCAGAGTTGAAACACTTGCACACTTACGCACAACACAAACTTGTGTTGAGATTTATCTTCAAAATTAATGATGAAAATTCTTTCGTCGCGGAAAACTTTTAAAAATTGCACACGTGACGTAAAACAACATTCAACCAAGCAACCATTTTTCATATTTTAGACAATGTTTGAAATTTGTAAAATCGATGAAATTCTAGGCTCTCTCTCTCTCTCTCTCTCTCTCTCTCTCTCTCTCTCTCTCTCTCTCTCTCTCTCTCTCTCTCTCTCTCTCTCTCTCTCTCTCTCTCTCTCTCTCTCTCATATTTGTCCTTGAATTCTCTCAGTGTGATTGCTTGATGTATTATATGAATATTTCACTTTTATCAAGACGTCACTAGCCAAATATGAAGTGACAGAAGTTTCGACTTTTGCAGTGCGCTCAGGGCAATGTGTAGGTAGGGTTCTTTAACATGCCACGCCTGCCGTGACACGGGGCATCGGTTTTTCAAGGTCTCATCCGACGGACTCTGAGACTTTCATTTCTAAATATCGAGTGTTTCCGAAAGAACAGTCACTATATAACCCTCGACCTCCCATATACGAAGCGAGAACGCTACAACTGAGCTACCGAAGTGGTTCTTTCAGTGTGATTTAAGCATTAAATTGTATTAAAAGGAAGCATTGGATGTATTTAGATTTTGCAGCTAAATTCCCTTTGCACATTACAGATTAACATAAGCAGAAGATCAAAACAAAACGTTGATTTGATGAGACAAACAGATACAAATCGTTATGTAAACACGCGTAAAAAGAAAATAATGAATCAACAATACACAGCCATGTAAATATAGAAATTGGCATATTAAAGTTCAATAATAAGGATCTAAATATTAAAAAGTTTATGTTAAAAATGAAATTTCTTTGAAAAATTGGGACCTTAAATATACGAAAAAGCACATCACAAATTCCATATCTTAAGTGGGAGGTCGTTGGTTCGAACCCCGGCTGGGTCTGACCCAAGACTTGAAAGTGGGTAGTGACTCTTCTTTTGCCAAGCACTCGGCATTACGAAATGAAAGTCACGGTTCTTTCAGAAGGGAACTTAAAATAAACGAGGTCTCGTGTCACGATAAAGAACCGTGCTGTATAATGCCATCAGCGCAACGCACAGGCAAAATTTCTGCACTTTCGCCTATAGCTGGCGACGTCTCGATATAAGTGAAATATTCTTAACTGGAACGTTGAACACCATTACTTAACTCAACTCATACATGCAAATTATTTACATGTACCTTTGTGCGGGGGCAAGTTATGGTCCTCATGCATGCGCACAAGTTTTATTTATTTATTTCTTCCTATTATTTATTTATTTATTTATTTCTTCCTATTATTCATTTCTTCCAATTATTTATTTATTTATTTATTTATTTATTTATTTATTTATTTATTTATTTATTTATTTATTTATTTATTTATTTATTGTTGAGGAGGGTGCTTTTCTACTCAAGATAAGTACTAACCACTACGATAGCTCAGTTGGTAGAGTGCTTGTTTCATATGTAGGAGGTCGGTGTTCGTTACCTGGCTGGGTATGACCAAGACTTAAAAAATAAGTAGTGGATTTTTTCGCCAAGCATTCGGCTTAAAAACCGATGCACCGTGTCATGGCAGGCGTTGCAATCTAAAAATAAACCTTTCCTGTACACTGCCATGCGCGTACTGTAAAGGTAAAAATTTCTGCCACACTTCACCTATGGTTGATGACGTCTCGATATAAGTGAAATAATCTTGGGATGTTATACTTCATTCGATCAATCAAATTAAGTACCTCCTAAGTAAAATGGTTCGCTTGCCGAAGGTCGATGGTTTCCTCCACCATCCCAGATATGACCGCCTCGAAGTAAGTGAAAGATTCTTGAGTGGGGAGTAAAACACCACTCCACTCAACTTCTTAGTACAAGTTACTTGCGAGACATGTCATAGCTAAACTATCAAAGAGCGATAACTCTAACGACTTGCATTGATTTTGTTAGATTGAAATCATAACTAAATGGAATGGGGATTGGTTGGTTAGTTGAATGTTGTTTCACGTCACATCAGCAATTTTTAAGTTATTAAAAACAAGATAATTGTTTTATTAATCTCGAAGATTAATCTGAACACAACCTTGTGTTGTGCGTAAGTATGCAAGTTTCTCTTATCTGCACCGTACTAGTGCTCACTTATGGTAATCTTTAAAGTGTTAGCACACTCTCCCGCAATTTCTAAAAAAAAATCTTATTTTCCTCGGTAGTTTTTACTGATATTGAGCCTACAAATCGTCCGGGGTCGAACCCACAGCGTTGATACTCTCTGAAACAAAAGCACACGATCTTTTCGTAGTTGAACTAGCATCGTTAAACCAAAGTCTTGATCTCTGTGTTTAAAATGTTTCGAAGGTTTACAGATGTTGTTCTTGCAAAGTTGGTAAGAATTTTGAATTACATAATTACTTTAAGTTACTGTTTTCGGTCACTTAACTCAATATTTACTTCTATTTAAAATGCTTATTTGTAGTTTCAAAAGAGATTTCAAAAAATTCCAAAGATTTTGATAAGTTAAGGAAAATCTAAGTTAAAGAATGATTGTGAAACAGGGGAAGATAAGCACGTGGAAGTAATGCATTCTATAACTTAAAACTTGGCTTTGACTGCCGATCGGTCTGAAGTGCTGGCTTACTCATAACAATGTCTATCGCCGCCTTGGTTCGATTCAATTTCAGATTCTGCGTGTACAAGTGGTCTTAAATGCCGGTTTACGTAAAACAACTTCTCTCATAGGCTAGTTGAATCCAGTGCGAACAGATCCTTGTGGAAATATTTGCCAGTTTATTTGCAAAAAATCGGTGGTTTTAACCTTGAATAAGTAAAAAAATCCTGACTTGGGCGTAACAATTCACTCCTCTGTCAAATTATAACGCGATGTTGTTTCTAAATTAATCTTGTTAAAGCGATAGCTTCCTTATTTCAATTAAACCTATTTAGACGTTGCGTAAAGTGCTGACGTAATTTAAAAAAAAATAAAATATGAAATTTTGAATCTGATGTTTGCAAATAAAATATACACAAGAACTAAAATATTATATAAGGAATTTTTTTTTCAAGATAGAAATATATATTTGATATTTAAGCCAACATTTTTAGCAACGTCCTGAATTTGAAAAATAGATAAATTGCGTATCGTCTGCTAAAAGATAATTTATTTAAAATGAAAGTGCAATCGTTACAAAGCCAATTTTTCAAAAATACATGAAACTTTTACTTTTTATTCTGCCGCCGGTACATTTGAATTTTTTACAATTATAACTCTTTGATCGTCAGCATCGATAATACGAATTCGGTCTCGGTTTAACTTTACCACGACAGCACATGTATCTGCCAGAGTTGTAACTGTTCGAGCCACAACACCGATATTTCGACGAATATTTCCTTTTTATTTTACCGCTACAACACATGTAATTCCTAGAATCGTATTGCTTATACCGACAATATTTGGTATAATAATACGAGTATTTACTTTTAATAACCCCGTAGCTACAAACATAATTCTTGGAATTATAACTCTTCGATCGACAACATCGATAATAAGAAGTCGGTTTCCGATTAATTTTACCGCGACAGCAAATGTATCTGCCAGAGTTGTAACTTTTCGAGCCACAACACCGATATTTCGACGAGAATTTTCTATTTATATTTCCGCTACAACACATGTAATTCCTAGAATCGTATTGTTTAGATCGACAATATTTGGTGTAATAAGACGAGTATTTACTTTTAATAACCCCGTAGCTACAAACATAATTCTTGGAATTATAACTCTTCGATCGACAGCATCGATAATACGAATTCGGTCTACGATTAACCTTACCACGACAGCACATATATCTGCCAGAGTTGTAACTGTTCGAGCCACAACACCGATATTTCGAAGAATATTTCCTTTTTATTTTGCCGCTACAACAAATGTAATTCCTAGAATCGTATTGCTTGGATCGACAATATTTGGTGTAATAAGACGAGTATTTACTTTTAATAACCCCGTAGCTACAAACGTAATTCTTGGAATTATAACTCTTCGTTTGACAACATCGATAATACGAAGTCGGTCTACGATTAACCTTACCACGACAGCACATGTATCTGCCAGAGTTGTAACTGTTCGAGCCACAACACCGATATTTCGACGAATATTTCCTTTTTATTTTGCCGTTACAACACATGTAATTCCTAGAATCGTATTGCTTGGATCGACAATATTTGGTGTCATAAGACGAGTATTTACTTTTAATAACCCCGTAGCTACAAACATAATTCTTGGAATTATAACTCTTCGATCGACAACATCGATAATAAGAAGTCGGTTTCCGATTAATTTTACCGCGACAGCAAATGTATCTGCCAGAGTTGTAACTTTTCGAGCCACAACACCGATATTTCGACGAGAATTTTCTATTTATATTTCCGCTACAACACATGTAATTCCTAGAATCGTATTGTTTAGATCGACAATATTTGGTATAATAATACGAGTATTTACTTTTAATAACCCCGTAGCTACAAACGTAATTCTTGGAATTATAACTCTTCGATCGACAACATCGATAATACGAATTCGGTCTACGATTAACCTTACCACGACAGCACATATATCTGCCAGAGTTGTAACTTTTCGAGCCACAACACCGATATTTCGACGAATATTTCCTTTTTATTTTGCCGCTACAACAAATGTAATTCCTTGAATCGTATTGCTTGGATCGACAATATTTGGTGTTATAAGACGAGTATTTACTTTTAATAACCCCGTAGCTACAAACGTAATTCTTGGAATTATAACTCTTCGATCGACAACATCGATAATACGAAGTCGGTCTACGATTAACCTTACCACGACAGCACATGTATCTGCCAGAGTTGTAACTGTTCGAGCCACAACACCGATATTTCGACGAATATTTCCTTTTTATTTTGCCGTTACAACACATGTAATTCCTAGAATCGTATTGCTTGGATCGACAATATTTGGTGTCATAAGACGAGTATTTACTTTTAATAACCCCGTAGCTACAAACATAATTCTTGGAATTATAACTTTTCGACCGACAGCATCGATAAAAGGAAGTCGGTTTCCGATTAATTTTACCGCGACAGCAAATATATCTGCCAGAGTTGTAACTTTTCGAGCCACAACACCGATATTTCGACGAGAATTTTCTATTTATATTTCCGCTACAACAAATGTAATTCCTAGAATCGTATTGTTTAGATCGACAATATTTGGTGTAATAAGACGAGTATTTACCTTTAATAACCCCGTAGCTACAAACGTAATTCTTGGAATTATAACTCTTCGATCGACAACATCGATAATACGACGTCGGTCTACGATTAACCTTACCACGACAGCACATATATCTGCCAGAGTTGTAACTGTTCGAGCCACAACACCGATATTTCGAAGAATATTTCCTTTTTATTTTGCCGTTACAACACATGTAATTCCTAGAATCGTATTGCTTGGATCGACAATATTTGGTGTTATAAGACGAGTATTTACTTTTAATAACCCCGTAGCTACAAACGTAATTCTTGGAATTATAACTCTTCGATTGACAACATCGATAATACGAATTCGGTCTACGATTAACCTTACCACGACAGCAAATGTATCTGCCAGAGTTGTAACTGTTCGAGCTACAACACCGATATTTCGACGAATATTTCCTTTTTATTTTGCCGTTACAACACATGTAATTCCTAGAATCGTATTGTTTAGATCGACAATATTTGGTGTAATAAGACGAGTATTTACTTTTAATAACCCCGTAGCTACAAACATAATTCTTGGAATTATAACTCTTCGATCGACAGCATCGATAAAAGGAAGTCGGTCTCCGATTAATTTTACCGCGACAGCACATGTATCTGCCAGAGTTGTAACTGTTCGAGCCACAACACCGATATTTCGACGAATATTTCCTTTTTATTTTGCCGTTACAACACATGTAATTCCTAGAATCGTATTGCTTGGATCGACAATATTTGGTATAATAATACGAGTATTTACTTTTAATAACCCCGTAGCTACAAACATAATTCTTGGAATTATAACTCTTCGATCGACAACATCGAAAATAAGAAGTCGGTTTCCGATTAATTTTACCGCGACAGCAAATGTATCTGCCAGAGTTGTAACTTTTCGAGCCACAACACCGATATTTCGACGAGAATTTTCTATTTATATTTCCGCTACAACACATGTAATTCCTAGAATCGTATTGTTTAGATCGACAATATTTGGTGTAATAAGACGAGTATTTACTTTTAATAACCCCGTAGCTACAAACGTAATTCTTGGAATTATAACTCTTCGATCGACAACATCGATAATACGAATTCGGTCTACGATTAACCTTACCACGACAGCACATATATCTGCCAGAGTTGTAACTTTTCGAGCCACAACACCGATATTTCGACGAATATTTCCTTTTTATTTTGCCGCTACAACAAATGTAATTCCTAGAATCGTATTGCTTGGATCGACAATATTTGGTGTAATAAGACGAGTATTTACTTTTGATAACCCCGTAGCTACATACGTAATTCTTGGAATTATAACTCTTCGATCGACAACATCGATAATACGAATTCGGTCTACGATTAACCTTACCACGACAGCACATATATCTGCCAGAGTTGTAACTTTTCGAGCCACAACACCGATATTTCGACGAATATTTCCTTTTTATTTTGCCGCTACAACAAATGTAATTCCTAGAATCGTATTGCTTGGATCGACAATATTTAGTGAAATAAGACGAGTATTTACGTTTAATAACCCCGTAGCTACAAACGTAATTCTTGGAATTATAACTCTTCGATCGACAGCATCGATAAAAGGAAGTCGGTTTCCGATTAATTTTACCGCGACAGCAAATATATCTGCCAGAGTTGTAACTGTTCGAGCCACAACACCGATATTTCGACGAGAATTTTCTATTTATATTTCCGCTACAACACATGTAATTCCTAGAATCGTATTGTTTAGATCGACAATATTTGGTGTAATAAGACGAGTATTTACTTTTAATAACCCCGTAGCTACAAACATAATTCTTGGAATTATAACTCTTCGATCGACAGCATTGATAATACGAATTCGGTCTCCGATTAATTTTACCGCGACAGCACATGTATCTGCCAGAGTTGTAACTGTTCGAGCCACAACACCGATATTTCGACGAATATTTCCTTTTTATTTTGCCGTTACAACACATGTAATTCCTAGAATCGTATTGCTTGGATCGACAATATTTGGTATAATAATACGAGTATTTACTTTTAATAACCCCGTAGCTACAAACATAATTCTTGGAATTATAACTCTTCGATCGACAACATCGAAAATAAGAAGTCGGTTTCCGATTAATTTTACCGCGACAGCAAATGTATCTGCCAGAGTTGTAACTTTTCGAGCCACAACACCGATATTTCGACGAGAATTTTCTATTTATATTTCCGCTACAACACATGTAATTCCTAGAATCGTATTGTTTAGATCGACAATATTTGGTGTAATAAGACGAGTATTTACTTTTAATAACCCCGTAGCTACAAACGTAATTCTTGGAATTATAACTCTTCGATCGACAACATCGATAATACGAATTCGGTCTACGATTAACCTTACCACGACAGCACATATATCTGCCAGAGTTGTAACTTTTCGAGCCACAACACCGATATTTCGACGAATATTTCCTTTTTATTTTGCCGCTACAACAAATGTAATTCCTAGAATCGTATTGCTTGGATCGACAATATTTGGTGTAATAAGACGAGTATTTACTTTTGATAACCCCGTAGCTACATACGTAATTCTTGGAATTATAACTCTTCGATCGACAACATCGATAATACGAATTCGGTCTACGATTAACCTTACCACGACAGCACATATATCTGCCAGAGTTGTAACTTTTCGAGCCACAACACCGATATTTCGACGAATATTTCCTTTTTATTTTGCCGCTACAACAAATGTAATTCCTAGAATCGTATTGCTTGGATCGACAATATTTAGTGAAATAAGACGAGTATTTACGTTTAATAACCCCGTAGCTACAAACGTAATTCTTGGAATTATAACTCTTCGATCGACAGCATCGATAAAAGGAAGTCGGTTTCCGATTAATTTTACCGCGACAGCAAATATATCTGCCAGAGTTGTAACTGTTCGAGCCACAACACCGATATTTCGACGAGAATTTTCTATTTATATTTCCGCTACAACACATGTAATTCCTAGAATCGTATTGTTTAGATCGACAATATTTGGTGTAATAAGACGAGTATTTACTTTTAATAACCCCGTAGCTACAAACATAATTCTTGGAATTATAACTCTTCGATCGACAGCATTGATAATACGAATTCGGTCTCCGATTAACCTTACCACGACAGCAAAGGTATCTGCCAGAGTTGTAACTTTTCGAGTCACAACACCGATATTTCGACGAATATTTCCTTTTTATTTTTCCGCTACAACACATGTAATTCCTAGAATCGTATTGTTTAGATCGACAATATTTTGTGTAATAAGACGAGTATTTACTTTTAATAACCCCGTAGCTACAAACATAATTCTTGGAATTATAACTCTTCGATCGACAGCATCGATAATAGGAAGTCGGTTTCCGATTAATTTTACCGCGACAGCAAAGGTATCTGCCAGAGTTGTAACTTTTCGAGTCACAACACCGATATTTCGACGATTGATCGTTAAATAAATATTTTCGATAAATGTTACCATGGCAGCAGATGTATTTTTTAAAATCGTAAGTTTTTGATCCACAACACCTATACTTGGATGACGACTTTCGAATAATTTTAAAGCCACAACACATGTATCTTCTGTAGTCATATTTCCGGGTACCGCAACATCTCATATACCGCGTGCGTTTACGCAATATTTCCCCATTACAGCACATCTGTCGTTTGGAGTTGTAAAATTTTGTTCGGCAACAGCGATTGGCTGATGATGACGTCGGCTTTAATCTACCACCGCAGCAGACGAACTTTCGATAATTATATTTGTGATAACCAACATGGCCAAATGTTGACATCTTACAGCATCTATCGAACGATGATTTTCTATTAATCAATTTTTTTCCACAGCACATGTATTTACTTGGTTCGTACGTTGTTTTTCCACAACACTTGATTGCCGGTCGGAATCTATCATGTAGTTTACCTCCACAGCAAATTGCATTACTTGGATCGTAGCTTTTAAAACCACACCTGACTGAAACAAATCATTATAAAATTACGTATGTCGTATGTCTTTATATTTTAATAATTTTTTTAAAACAATCTTCGACTTTCTTGAAATTTCTTTTGTTAAAAAATGTAATAAGTCGTCTGTTGATCATAATTTAATCTACAGCTTCAATTTTGAAATATTTTGCTCCCTTATAAGACCTTATCATTTTCTATTACTTTCCAGTTTCGACAATTCAAGATAATTAACATAATATATATAAGACATTTCTTATACCGTATAACTGATAATTTTCACGGTATGAAATTTTTGCGATTTTTTAATAAAAAGCCCTATCATAATTTTTCGCGATTTTTATTTTCGCGGTTGAAGGTGTTTGAGAAAAAATTATAACTATCTAACCGTTTTCGCTCTCCCAGGTCATTCAGATCAAGAAATGTAATTTCAACTGCCGGTTGTAATAAAAGTGAAATCGAAAAACGTAATCTAGACCTTTAATTCCATCTACCTTTGAACAATTTCATTAGATTATAAATACGCATAATAGATAAAATTTACCCCTTAAATGTAAAAAAGTTTTTTGAACTTTGAATTATTTATTCATGCATTTATTTTTATACTAAATCAATACCCTCATAGTGGAAAGAGTTAAATTCACCACATTATACGTAACCAGAGGTGCTCCGTTACAGGTAAAGAAGTTGTACTAAAACAAGTAACCGCCGGAAATCAAGTAACTTTAGTGACTCGGGTATATTACGCGATTCTCAGAATTTTCGCGGTAAAGATGTGACCGCGAATATACGCGAAAATTGAATAACCGCGTAAATAACCAGTTATACGGTAAATAAAAGTAACGCAAACAATTTTATCAAAGCATAGTTTTATAATAATACAAAAAAATAATCTCACTTTCATAAAATAAACTCACATAATTGTATAACAAAACATAAAATAAACTCGCATAATTTTATAACAACACATAAAATAAACTCACATAATTTTATAACAAAACATAAAATAAACCCACATAATTTTATAACAACACATAAAATAAACTCACATAATTTTATAACAAAACATAAAATAAACTCACATAATTTTATAACAACACATAAAATAAACTCACATAATTGTATAACAAAACATAAAATAAACTCACATAAATTTATCCTGATTTTGCCAACTGAAGGCAGCCTAAGAGCAACCTGGGTTTTAGACACTTCAATTTTAATGGTATAGTTTGTAAATACAACATGATCTCTTTTTGCTGTTAACTTTGTCCTGGTTTTCTTTGAAGTGTCAGTATTGATTGCATTGTTAAAAACTGCACATCCGATTAATATGCAAATTATGTGTTTTATTCGCATGATGTAGATCTAAAATAATAAATAAATAAATAAATTAATAAATAAAAAAAAAGAGTTTAATGTAAGACTATCAATTAAAAATGGAACTTTAAAACGTCAACCACTGCGGTAGCTCAGTTGGAAGGGTGCTCGCTCCGTATTTGGAAGGTCGTGGGTTCGAACCCCGACGGGTCTGACCCAAGACTTGAAAGTGGTTAGTGACTGTTCTTTCGCCAAGCACCCTGTATTACGAAATGAAAGTCACGGTTCTTTCGGATGGTAACATAAAATAAACGAGGTCCCGTGTCATGGCAGGCATGGCACAATAAAGAACCCTCCTGTAAAATACCATCAGCGCAACGCACAGAAAAAAAATTCTACAATTTTGTCTGTAGCTGGCGACGTCTCGATATAATTTAAATATTCTTGACTAGGACGTTAAATAGCATAACTCAACTCAACTCTCAAAAAGGCGGAACTAAAATAAAAGTTAAACATGGTATAGCTTTTTTTTGCAGATATGGCACAAATGCGAATTTCGAAAATTATATATTGCGCTTTTTAAGCCGTATTTAATTGCATATTTAAATTGTAAATAACTTTAATTTTTTCTGCTTTAAAAAATATTCCACATCGTGTTAAAAAAAATAAATAACTATTTTAGATTTTTAGTCTTTTTCAAGAATTCTTTTCAAATATTCTTAAATCTTAAATCAAATTTTTACATTACCTTGAAGCATCAAGAACTACAAAATGCTTTTTAGTTTCCTCCAATATTTAAAAAAAAAATCTCATAAAACTCAGAACGTTGATTTTAAATTACGTCCAGAAGAGTTAGATGTGATATAAACACTGAATAGAAAACGTTGTGGTATACATCAATACCCGGATCTGATATTATAACGAGATCCCCTGACTTTTAGGTCTTATTTCATTTTGTTGTATCAGTATACAATATCGTGCAAAATTTGTTACAATGCTTTTGTTATCTCATAAAGTATCAAGCTCAGTTACCTGTCATCAGTCTCCAGATTGAAAAATTGTAAACAATGTATTTAAAATGATTTTCTTCCTGTTTCCCATATGCTATATATTGTGATTATTGGAAACTTGAGGTAAATATATCAAAGACTAAAGTTATGATTTTTTCTAAGAGAAAGTGTAAGAAATTAGTACCAATTGTCTTTAAAAATGTTACATTAGATTATATGAATGAGTACTGTCATTTAGGTGTCTTATTAAGCAGTAATGGAAAATATTTTAAAGCTCGGTTCCAAGTGACAGTAGAACAGGCCAAAAAGGCATTAATTATTTTGTATGTTGAAAAATATAAGCAATTTAGAATTATCAATAGAATGTCAGTTTAAATTATTTGATCAAATTATTCAACCGGTTTTGAGGTATGGCGGTTTGAAAATATTACTATGTTAGAAAAATTACATGTTCAGTTTTGTAAAAGAACCAGGATGTGGTCTGCGATCTCTATCTTTGAATACGGTTTGGAACCAGCGTGCGAAATTACTGCGGCCCGGTGGCCCGAGGCCACCAGATTTTTGTTCGAGCCAGTGTTTATGTAGACTCATGAGTCCGGTTGGCTTTTGACTTTCCAGGATGTAGATCTCAGGTGCTTGTTTCGATATTTAAAAAAATAATAAAATCTCTTAACCCCACCATAATACAAGGCGTTTTTAGTTTACAGACAGCGACAACAGTTCCGATATGCACCATTTTGTAGAGCAATGCATTTACATGCACATATTTGTATCTTAATATCTTTTTTAAAGTAATCGAACATATTGTAATTCAATGAAAGACAAAATCATGATTTTTTTTTTCTTTTATTTTTTTTTTTCTTCTTTTTTTTCTTAATGGTATTATTTGTTATTATTTTCATATAGAATAGACTAGTCAGTTATTAGAGCCATCAAGTTATAATCAAGGTCACCGGGTTTTAGAAGTTGATAGCTCTGGGGCCTTCACTTCAATGTATCTTGTTTCATACACTGTTTGGAACCATTATATATATATACCATATATATATATTATTATTATTATTATCATCATCATCATCATCATTATTATTATTATTATTATTATCATCATCATCATCATCATCATCATCATTATTATTATTATTATTATTATTATTATTATTATTATTATTATTATTATTATTATTATTATTATCGTTGGGTAAAAAATTTGTTTGGTCGGGTTCATTTCCTAATTAAGGAAATTAATAATAAGGTTAATATAAATTTGAAAATTTTTGTAGCTTTTTAATTAACTTATGGAAAAATAATATAAAAATTCAAAAATCTATAGGAAATGATAAATAGAAGAGCATACTAAAAATTTGTAATTTTTAAATGCTTATAGTCGCGTCTGTTGTCACTAAACATATATAAAATATTTAAAAAACTTTCTTGAAAACCACGTGTCTGAATGTCAAGGTCCCCTTCTCAAGATGTCTAAATGTGAGAAAAACAATCTGTCTGCATGTCAAAAGTTGCTGTTCTTCACCAAGTACTCCTGGTCTCAACATTTCTTGCGATTTTACAGCCTTGAATGAAAGAATCTTGACTGGAGCGCAAAACTTTATATCTCCACTCCCTGAAATGTGTGTCCGTTGAGAACTTTCGAATTTTCACGAGACTGCCTATGACTTTTGAACCCACACACACATACTATACTAGGGTTCGAATAGGTTCGTTTATGAGATATAAATACTAAAATACTGTCTCAAGATAGCAATTAAAATACTTCCTGCAAAGTGAGATATACTAATAACTGGTTATGTATCGATATACGTTAGATAATATTGAGTTCATGTCTGAAATATCCATTTCTATCCACTAATGTAGAAACATGTTATCGACAAACTTGACAACTGGTTTAAAAGATTGTAGTGTAATTGATGAAAACCACTTTCCACTTGTGATATATGCATTTTGAAACAGTTGCAAAAGCTATTTGTTGCAAATGTTTTATATGATTCTGTATATATAAACACGATATATAAAAAGAAGGCAAGATAATCTGGTTCACAGATAATCAAAGTAACCCTTGTAACAGTAACAGGTATTAATCTTTACCAAACCTAGGTGATATCGTTTTTTTTTTTCAAAGTTATTATTCTATCCCTGTCGAAGTGATCAGTTAAAACGGTAGAGGATACCCAGAGAAAAACACTAACCTTCTGAGAAATTTAAACTTTATTACGCTAGGATCTGCTTGATTATCTCGATAAGTCGAATGGGATTCGAAACCAGTTGCGAGAGGCACTGTAATCTGAAAGACAATGATTTTCGAGTGTTGCTTATAACTATGTCACTAGTACGCCGAAAAATACCTTAAGTTTGTTATGCCGACTTTTTAGCATTCGTATGATGAATAAAATGCATATTGTTCACCTGCTGTTTCCTACCTGACCTAGTCTGGTCCAAGGTTGTGAATTACCAAGTTTATCAAGTATCTGACATTTATCTAAAAAGATATCATAAGTTCGATCCAAATTAAAACTTTAGACGTCACAAGTAGTAGTGTATGTTTACTGTACTTATCAGATACTTATGTCATGTGCTGATTTTGAATTTCTATTAAAATAATGCATTCAAAATCAGCACATGACACTTATTTCAAACAAGTAAGTGCATGTACTGCGAAAGCACATGAGTTTTCCCACGATTTAACAAAATTCGCTAGATTCTTTTATCATGGTAACGGATATTGACTTACAAGGAAATTTTAAAATTTTTATAATGACGTTTGATATAATTATACAAATTTGATTCAGTACTTTTAGGAGGGGTTAGGTAAAACATTATTTGTAATCTCGAGTTTCTTCAAACTGTAAGATGGATTCAAGTTTTGAAATTAAGACTTATGCATCCTTGAAAACTTTAAAACAATCTGTAACTTACAGTTCTACTAATTTTACATTTTTATAACAAAATGAATAAAACTGGATTCACCTCTGTTTATTTTGCATGGAATATATAAATAGTAAAACATCATGCTCTTTCACGTTTTTGATTAGATTTTTGCAATTTTTGTTATCATGGTAACGGAAATTTGATTGAAATTCTGGCAAAAACAAAATTATTATATATCGTTTGGTTTCTAAATAAAGATGTTTCTCTTCCATCATTCCATTTAACTGTTAAAGTATTGAGTCGAAAAAAATGTGTTCTTACGTGAACATGTTCATTGAAATAACAAAATATGACTGTCTTTTTTTGATGCGATAAGCTGATCATTCTGTAATAATCGACATCTCATTTTATGTGGAAAATGCAAATTTTAAGTTTACTTTGTGTAAGCTTTTATAAGGTGCTAAAATAAAAATCATTTGTTCAAAATGCACGTTTTCCGACTGCTGATATCTAGACATTGCCAAAAAGTTATGGATTTTTAAACAAATTTTTGTTAAAAGTACATTTTTTTTATATTCGTTGCCATAGTAACTAATAATTAGCTGAAAATAGTTTTGAATATTTTTTATTAAACAAATGTAAAATTCATTTTGGTTTCATAGTAATAAAATCTTTATAACATAAAGAAATTTGCGTCGAAATAGTGATGATCTATTTTCTTCTTCAAATACAATTTTTGTATATAAAGTTTGTTTACTTTTAAGAATTTAACCAGAAATACATGAAATTTGATGGTTTTATTTTTTGGGATAACAAACAAATTTTGAAATGATCTTTCTACAGTTTATTTGAACGATGTCTAACTTCGATTTGAAAGCAAGAAAATTTATTTCAAGTATGCAGGATCAAGATAATAGCAATCTTTGGAAATCAAGCGAAAATGTGAAAAATTCACACCTTAGTGGTATAAATGCTTTGTTTATGTTGCCATGGTAACAGGTATTTCGATTTTACCTACATGTACCCTATTGAAAAGTATGTTATATAGGAATACCAAATATATAGGGGTTTGTTATGAACATTTTTACTGCAAATCTCCGAAATTTTGAATTGAAAATATGGTACATTTTTGTTAAATTTACAAAATTCCTCTGCCAATTGAAGGGTTAAACCGTTCGAGAAATGCTTGCTGGAAAGTGTAACTTAACAGAGAATACGAGTTCTTTTGTCAAGGGACAATGCAATCTGTTGCTTTATGAATAGATTTTCGTCCCTGTTAATAAATCTTGTCATCTTTTTTGATGAAGTGAAAGTGTAACTATGAACACCTCTTTTATACAATAAAAGTGGTTTTAAAAGTATGAGATTGTATGAAGAAAAGAGTTTTAAAAAATCGAAAAATATACTGTTTTAGTTAAATTAGCCCTTTTTGTAATGCCAAAAAAGTTAAAAAACTGAAGCTGTGCTCTGAATAGATATTATAAACTAGAGTAATTTTCATGTGAAATTTCCAAAAAGTATTTAAAAATCAAGAATTTCGGACAGTGTTATTTCTATAACGAATAAGAACAATCTTTTACATCTTTCACTTATTTACTGAGACTATAATTGCTTAAAAAGGACGGTCTTCATTCGCCTCTTTGTAATTATCGGGAGGATTCAAATTCTAAATTTGATGTTACATGGTAAAAATATTTATTGTCCGACCGTTTATATGAAACAAGTCAGTGACATGGTTTTCTATATGTATATTATAGTGTGTATTTAGCATTATCATGTGGATTAAGGGCTGCATGTCTTAGTATAAAAAAAGAATATATCGCTGCAGGTCATAACTTATGAATCAGGGCCGAATATCTGAAGAAAACTACTGAAATACACCTATCTGCGTTCTGACCAGGTTCTTTCTCTGTGTTTTGCAGGATAATATATTGAATATAGTCATTTTGACACTTTACAAAGGGCAATGGCTATTTCGTAAAAGCCCTATATATTTTCAGGAATTTAAGCATTTGAATCAAGTTGAGAACAGAGAGAGAGAGAGAGAGAGAGAGAGAGAGAGAGAGAGAGAGAGAGAGAGAGAGAGAGAGAGAGAGGTGGCACATATATAACCAATACATAAGTTAAGTTTTTGTATCTTACAGTATGCATTAAGATTAGGGTAACTGAAAGTAAAACCATTTTTTTCGATTTGTCTTTTTGTGAATATTCAAATATCATCATCATCATCATCATCATCATCATTATCATCATCATCATCATCATCATCATCTCCTCCGATAATATAAACCTTACAAAGTTAGGTAGGTGACAATATGTACAGTCAGTAAAGGTACATATTGTCGTCAGGGCGACATGTGCTTCTTTCGTAAATTATTGTGAGATAAAGTATTAAAAATTTGGCTTTCTCTTATCGTATATTTACTGTAAAATAGATAAAAAAAAAAGGGAGGGTTAAAAAAATTACCGACGTCTGGCTTCGAACCCATAGCCACAATGAATTATATTGTTTAAGTGTATATTTAAGAGAACATCACGTGGCTTTCAAATCAAGGTTTAATATTGTTGAAAAGTACATACATACATTTGTCATGGGCAAAATTTTGAATTTTTACAAAAAAAGAAATATTCAAATTTTGTCATAGCATGGGCAAAATTTTGAATACTAGTATTTCTTATTGTAAAAATTCAAAAATTTGCCCATAACACATTCATACCTGCGAAATAACATATTTAAATCTCACATAGACATTTCTAAATCGATGAAATTATTGGGATTGTTTTATTGCTTAATAAAGCTGTTTTAGATATTCCTCATATATCAGTTTAATTACCTTCCTGAACTTTTTATAGCTTTAGTAATTTAACGACTTATTTGACTTTAAACTTTAGAAAATTTCAAGCTGCTACATACGTGATTAACATTCCGGAAAAAGTAAACATGAATTTGTATTTCAAAAATATTAATTAAATAAATTTTAATTTAAACATGTGTTTTTGTATATGTATATGTCACTCGGGTGTAAATCCAGCGACCAACCTGGGACTTAAACCAGTGGCCTTTTAAATACAAGCGGGATGTTCAACAATCTTTAAAATCGGCCACCGAGACAAGTCCACTTCGTTTTCCTTTTTTTATTTTCTCTATTAGCTGAAAGCTCATATGAGCTACTGCTATTTATCTGCGTCCGTTGTCACTCTTTTTATTTATTTTAATTTATTTTTCTATTTATTTATTTATTTATTCATTTATATTAATTTTTTTTTAATTATATTATTTATTTATTTATTTATTTTATTTTATTTTATTTTATTTTATTTTATTTTATTTTATTTTATTTTATTTTATTTATTTATTTATTTATTTATTTATTTTATTATTTTTTTATTATTTTTTTTTTTTTTTTTTTTTTTGGCTTATTGAATCGAAACCATCAGGTTCAGCCTTGGGACGAGGTCACTTCCTATGATCGGACGAGCCCTAAACAGAAAGAGAAAAGGAAAAAATGCAGTGGCCAAATTTGAACTTTTAGACTGATACCGGGGACCATCCCAATACTACCGGTATGATATATTTACTGGGCAATCGAGCCCTTATCGGGCCCGGTCCGTCATATATATTTCCAATTCACTTAAAATATCATTAAGATATTTTGTATGATCAGCTGAAGTAAGTTTAATGGGGTTTTTTTAATTTGATGGGATTTTCGTCCAAATCAATAATATTTTACTTATATCTCGAAGTCACCAGCTACAGATAAAGCATCCGAAAGTTTAACTTTTGAAGTGTGCTTAGGGCAATGTGCAGGAAGGTTCTTTAGCTTGTCAAACCAACCCTGACCAATCGTTTTTAAGGTTTCACCCGGAGGACCCTTGACTTTCACTTTTTGATTACAGGCGTGTAGTGAATGAACAGTCAATAGGATTGTTTTTGCGGAAAAAATAAACTTATCTAAAAACTAGCGTAACATGTTCATTATAATCATCATGACTACCAAAATATATCACAATCATATACATTGTGATATCGAATTTTCTGGTAAAAAAGTTGACAAAATGCCCTAAAACGAGGCTTTCTGAATGAATACACGTTTTCTGAAAATCTGTCTCACTCAAACAGCAGTTCCTTTTTCTCAGCTCAACTTTAGAGAACTTAGTATGTAAGAAGGGAGACTACTCAAACGTTGTTCTTAATTTCAACGGATAATGAGTTGAGTAATGGTGTTTAACGTCCCAGTCAAGAATATTTCACTTAATCGAGACGTCGCCAGCTATGGACGAAAGTGCAGAAATTAAGCCTGTGCGTTTCGCTAATGGCATTATACAGCAGGGTTCTTTAACTTGCCATGCCTGCCATGACACGGGACCTCGTTTATTTTAAGTTCCCATCCGAAAGAACTGTAACTTTCATTTCGTAATGTCGATTGCTTGGCGAAAGAACAGCCACTACTCACTGCACTATCAAGTCTTGAGTCAGACCCGGTCGCGGTTCGAACCCACGACCTCCCACTTAAGGAGCGAGCACTCTACCATAAACGGATATTATAAGGCCCGCTTATTAGAGCAGATGTAACAGAGGGGTTATCGACCCTTCCCTTCGGATCCCTCATAATAAATACGTTTTGTGTGCACGAACCAAAATGTTCTAACATTCGGCTCTTATTTCATACACCTTTAATGAAAAAAAACTGAATTCACCTCTGGCTACTTAACAAACTAGTAGTAAAAAAATGATACAAAATTAAGAAACGCATACGACTTTGTAAGTTTTATGCAAACATCATTGTTATTTTGTGTCAGGAACATAAATCAAGAGTTTTAAAATTGAATTTTTTGTTCAGCTGTTTTAGTAGCAATTTTACAAAGACATATTTCACGTGTTTTTAACTTCTCGAACTGAAAGTTAAAATTTTTAACAAATTCTATTTGAGAATCATGCATATGTGTAAAATAACAAGGATTACAAACTAAAAAATCAGTTTACTGATGGAGAAGGAGTTTCATTTTCTCCAAATATTTATATCATTTGGATCATTTATTTAAACAAATTAATAGAAACGGAAAATTATAAAGCATCAACCCTGATATTTATTCGAATTATTATTATTATTATTTTTTTTTTTTTTTTTTTTTTTTTTTTTTTTTTTTTTTTTTTTTTTTTTTTTTTTTTTTGTAAAAGCAAAATTCTGATTTGTTGAAATATTTTGTGACGTCACTGTTTTCTGTTATAAGTTAGAACAATAAACGGCGCATTGTTTTAACCTTTTTTTGAAAATCTTAAAAGTTAAGATATAAAATTGTTTTCAGCATCGTTTTTTTTTTTTTCGCAAATTAAGATTACAACATGACCACATGGGAAACGCATGCTTACTAATTCTGTTTCTGATACCAACCGGAAATGCCCTGGCCTCCTTACCACTGTCAAAACACATTCAATATGACAATCCGTAACTTCGTATACATTTTCGTTATAGGACATTCATTTGAAGTACTTTCACGTGGCATACTGTTTCTAGTGGCGTATACTGTTTAGCGGATTTAACAGCCTTGTCCAATACTCCAGCCGGGACTATGGCTTAAAAATTTGGTAGTGACAGTTCTTTCGCAAAGCGCTCGACATTTAGAAATGAAAGTCACGAGTTCCTTCGGATTAAACCTTATTAGACCGATGCACCATGTCACGACAGCCGTTGCACGCTAAAGAACCCTCCCTGCACACTGCCCTGAGCGCACTGCAAAGGTCGGTCACACTTCCCCTTTAATTGTGAGCTCTCGATATAAGTGAAATATCTGTGAGGTCATCAAATTTAGTACCTTCTACATGTAAATGAAAGTTACTTGCGTGACATGTCATGGCTTAAGAGCGACAACTCTTACGTCTTGATTTTTTTCGATTGAAATCATAACTAAATAAAATCGGAGTTGAGAGTTGAGTAATAGTGTTTAACGTCACAGTAAATAATATTTTACTTATATCGAGACGTCGCCAGCTATAGACGAAAATGAAAAAATTTGCCTGTGTGTTGCGCTGATGACATTATACAGCAGGGTTCTTTATCGTGCCACGCCGACCGTGACAAGGGGCCCCGTTTATTTTAAGTTCCCATCCGAAAGAACCGTGACTTTCATTTCATAATGCTGAGTGCTTGGCGAAAGAACAGTCACTTCCCACTTTCATAACCGGTCGGGGTTCGAACCCACGACCTCCCACTTACAGAGCGAGCACTCTACCAGCTGAGTACCGCAGTGGTCTAAATGAAATCGGGATTGGTTGGTTGGTTGAATGTTGTTTCACGTCACATCGATTCAAAACAAAATAATTTTTATTTATCTCAAAGATTAATTTAAACACAATTTCGTGGGGTGCGTAAACGTGCAAGTTTTTTTTATCTGCACTGTACTAGTGAGCACTTATTGTGATCTTTATAGTGCTAGCACACTCTCCCGCAATGTCACAGATAAATATCGCATTCTCCTCGGTCTTTTGTACTGATACCGAGCCAACCAGTTAGGGCAAAAAAAAACTTTCTTACTTGTGGTCGACCGGGCCGGAGTTAACCAACAGCGTTGACACGCCTTGAGTTTAAAGGCTAACAGACTAACACTATAACCACGGTAACCGCGGTCCCTAAATGAAATGGGGAAAATTCTTGTGTCTTTTACTAGAATGTTAAACATAGTATGTGCCTTTTCTCTATAACATGAACATTCAAATCAAGGAATTGCGAAGAAAACCGGAGCGCCCGTAAAGTACCATAGATTAACAGCGAACCAACTGACAAACATTCTCACACTGGGATCTGCATGAATTGTATTTGAATCTAGGCGTAATCTGTAGACGAGAGTTTTTGTCTATGATGGGAATAAAACCCGGTTTCATAAGAATTATACGGAAAGACATTATTTATATGTTTGAAATCAATCCTTGTATATAAGACCCATACTTGTAAACCGTACCAACTTTGAGGAATCATAAATGCCTAACTGTAATCTATCAATATCAATATACACACGTTCAGTTAAATGATGCAATACCAGTGACAAAGGATCTCGGTGGCCAAGTGGTTAAAGCGCCCTCTAAGGGTAAAAATCCCAGTCGAAGCGCTGTCAGGTGCTACTTATTAATTCTTAAGATATAATGTTTTCAAAAGTAGCACGTGGAAATTTTTAACATCATGTATTGCTTTGAATGCACAATTTTATAACCAGGCCCCATTTTCACAATCATTCCTAAAATAAGGTTTCTTTAATCTAAATTTAACATATTTTAAACTCTCCTAACAATTTTGTTAACCGTTAACATATCCAGGAATTTTAAGGTGATATATTGAAGATCACTTCAAGCCGATAACACGGTATTTACTTTTTTTTTTTTTTTTTTTTTTTTTTTTTTTTTTTTTTTTTTTTTTTTTTTTTTTTAAAAATGCTTATTCGTATAGTTTCAAAAGAGATTTCCAAAATTTTAAAAGATCTAAGTTAAGGAAAATCTTAATTATAGAATTATTGTGAAAATGGAGACAAATTAGCCCATGGAAGTAATGCATACAATAATTAACAGAATTTTAACATGTTAAACTAAGGCCTTGTTTGCCGAACAGATTTAAGTGCCGGCTTACGTATAACAATGCATTTTGCCTCTTAGGTTCGATTCCCTGTCAGATTCTGCGTGTACAAGTGGTCTTAAGCTTCAGTGCACAAAAGACAACGCCTCTCATAGCCTCGTTTCGAATCCAATGCGAACAGATCCTTGTGATAAAAGTCCGCTTGCAAAAAATTGGTGGTTATTTTTCACCACCAAAAAATATACTGCCTTGTATGAGTAAAAGAAATCTTGACTAGGGCGTAATACTTTCTTATTCCACTTTACTTCTCTGTCAAATTATAATGTGATAAGACGTTTTGTTATTATATCAATATATTTGAAGAGATAGCTTCCGTATGTCACATTTTCTGATTCAGACGTTGCGTAAAGTGCAGACGTAATTTTGAAAAAGATATTTTATTTATATTTGATATTTGCAATTTTAGAATACAGTAGTTATTAAAATGATTGATAAAATGCAATAAAATGTTTACAAGTACTAAGAGATTATATTTTTTTTTTTCAAGATGCGACAATCATAATTAATACTATAGTCAACATTTTCAGCAACGTCCTGAATTTAAAAAATAAATAGATAAATTATTCATGCTAGAAGATAATTTATTCAAAAACAAGGTGTAATCGTTTGAAATCCATTTTTTTTTCAAAAATACAAGGGACTTTTACTTTTTATCTTGCCGCCGGTAACACTTATAATTCTTTGAATTATAACTCTTATGTCGACAGCATCGATAATACGAATTCGGTCTCCGATTGACTTTACCTCGACAGCAAATATATCTGGCTGAGTTGTAACTTTTCGAGCCACAACATCGATATTTTGACGTGAATTTCCGTTTTACTTTGCCTCTACAACACATGTAATTCCTAGAATCGTATTGCTTAGATCGACAATATTTAGTATAAGAAGACGACGATTTGCTTTTAATAACCCCGCCACGACAAACGTATTTCTTGGAATCATAACTCTTTGATCGACAACATCGATAATACGAAGTCGGTTTCCGATTAACCTTACCGCGACAACACATAAATCTTCTTGTGTCATAACTCCGAAATTCACAATATTTCGTATAGACCGAAGATTTACTTTTTATTTTCCCACCGGTACAGACGAATTTCTTCGAATTATAACTCTTTGATCGACAACATCGATAATATGAAGTCGGTCTCCGATTGACTTTACCGCGACAGCATATGTATTTACGAGAGTTGTAACTTTTCGATCCACAACACCGATATTTTGACGTGAATTTCCGATTTACTTTGCCACTACAACACATGTAATTCCTAGAATCGTATTGCTTAGATCGACAATATTTAGTATAAGAAGACGACGATTTACTTTTAATAACCCCGCCACGACAAACGTTTTTCTTGGAATCATAACTCTTTGATCGACAACATCGATAATACGAATTCGGTCTCCGATTGATTTTACCTCGACAGCAAATATATCTGGCTGAGTTGTAACTTTTCGAGCCACAACACCGATATTTCGACGAATATTTCCTTTTATTTTGCCGCTACAACATATGTAATTCCTAGAATCGTATTGCTTAGATCGACAATATTTAGTATAAGAAGACGACGATTTACTTTTAATAACCCCGCCACGACAAACGTATTTCTTGGAATCATAACTCTTTGATCGACAACATCGATAATACGAAGTCGGTTTCCGATTAACCTTACCGCGACAACATAAAAATCTTCTTGTGTCATAACTCCGAAATTCACAATATTTCGTATAGACCGAAGATTTACTTTTTATTTTCCCACCGGTACAGACGAATTTCTTCGAATTATAACTCTTATGTCGACAACATCGATAATATGAAGTCGGTCTCCGATTGACTTTACCGCGACAGCATATGTATTTACGAGAGTTGTAACTTTTCGATCCACAACACCGATATTTTGACGTGAATTTCCGCTTTACTTTGCCACTACAACACATGTAATTCCTAGAATCGTATTGCTTAGATCGACAATATTTAGTATAAGAAGACGACGATTTACTTTTAATAACCCCGCCACGACAAACGTTTTTCTTGGAATCATAACTCTTTTGATCGACAGCATCGATAATACGAATTCGGTCTCCGATTGACTTTACCTTGACAGCAAATATATCTGGCTGAGTTGTAACTTTTCGAGCCACAACATCGATATTTTGACGTTAATTTCCGCTTTACTTTGCCACTACAACACATGTAATTCCTAGAATCGTATTGCTTAGATCGACAATATTTAGTATTAGAAGACGACGATTTATTTTTTATAACCCCGCTACGACAAACGTATTCCTGTGAGTTATAACTCTTTGATCGACAACATCGATAATACGAAGTCGGTCTTCGATTTACCTTTCCGCGACAGCAAATGTATTTACTTGAGTTGTAACTTTTCGAGCCACAACATCGATATTTCGACGACAGTTTTCGATTTACTTTACCGTCACAACAGATGTTCTTTCTTGAATCGTATTGCTTAAATAGACAGTATTTCATAAATGATGATGATCCTTTACTTTTAATTTTCCCGCCAATGCAAAAGTATTTTTTCGAATGGTAGCTTTTTGTTCTACAACATTTATACGACGAAGAAAATTTTCGTTTGATTTTACCAAGGCAACACATATACTTTTTTGAATCGTATGATTTCGATCTACAGCATCGATAAGACGAAGAATTTCTACGATTTATTTTACCCCGGCAACAAATATATGTTTTAGAATTATAAGTATTTGAATTGCAGCATCGATCATAAGATGATAACTTTCGATTAATCTTACCGCGGCAGCAAACATATTTTTTAGCGTGAAAACCGCGTATACCGCAACAGCGAGAGAAATAAGACGATTTTCGATTTAGTTTTCCGCGGCAACACATATACTTTTTCGAATTGTACGCCCTCCATCCGCAACAGCGAGTATATGATTTTTTTCGAAAAAGTTTACCTCTACAACAGATTTTCTTTTTCGAATTGTAAATTTTAATTCCGCAACATCGATCATTTAATGAATATTTTCGTTTTATTTTACCATGGCAGCAGATGTGTTTTTTAGAATTGTAAGTTCTTGATCTACAACACCTATCCTTGGAGGACCATTTTCGAAGAATTTTACCGCCACAACAAATGTACCTTCTATAGTCATAATTTCTGGTACTGCAACATCTCATATACCGCGTGCGTTTACGCACGATTTTCCCATTACAGCACATGTAACGTTTGGAGTTATAAAACCTTGTACGACAACAGCGATTGGCTGATGATGACGTCGGCTTTAATCTACCACCGCAGCAGACGAACTTTCCAGAATTATATCTATGATGTAACTTTCCTCCACAGCAAATTGCATAACTTGGATTGTAGCTTTTAGAACCACACCTTACTGAAACAAGTAATAAAAAAAATACATATAACTTTTTTGAATTTTTTTTAAATTTTAAATTTGATCAGAACTTAATTTACAGCTTAAATTTTGAGATATCTTGCTCCCTAATAAGACCTTATCATTTTTATTAGTTTCAAGTTTCGACAATTCACATGTAAACAAGACATTTTTTATACATAAAAGTACCTAAAACAATTTTATCAAAGCATAATTCTATTACATCACATAAAATAAACCCACATAATTTTATAACAGCACATAGAATAAACTCACATAATTTTTATTTCATTCAAACTCACATGTATTTATTCAGATTCTGCCAAATGTAGGCAGCCTATGGAAACACTCAGATATAAAATAAACTCACATGGATTTATCCAGATTCTGCCAAATGTAGGCAGCCTATGGACAACTTTTGTTTTAGACACTACGGTTTTGATGGTATAGTTTGTAAATACTACATGGTCTCTTTTTGCTGTTGTTCTTGTTTTCTTTGGATTGGCAGTCTTGATTGCATTAGCAAAAACTGCACATCCAATTAATATGCAAATTATGTGTTTTATTCGCATGGTGCAGATCTAAATAATGAATGAATAAATAAATAAATAATAAATACAAAGCATAATATAAATCATTTTCAATATAGGCCAAGTACTTAACAATCTTCAAATTGGCGTTTTTAAAATGGTTAATATAAGAGATTATCTCTTGTTCAACAATTCTTAATAATTTTTTTTTATTATACATTTTAAAATTGTATTTATATTGAGAACAATAAAATATGTTTAAACTAAAATGGCGTTTCTGAAAATAAAAGTGTCATGTCCTACTTCTGAATTTTTATAAAATAATGCGATGCTACTTTTGAATTGTATTATTTTATAAAAATTCAAAAGTAGCACGACAAAAGTTAAATACGATATATCTTTTATACAAATGTGATAAAAACTTGAATTTCGAAAATTATATATTTAGGTTTTTAAGTCATATTTACCAATAAAATAAAATGAATATTTAATTTCAAATGAATAATTAAATAATTTGTAATTTAAAAAAATGTTTCTTAACTTTTTTTAAAAAAAAATATAAAAAAAAACCATTAAAACTATTTCAGATTTTTAGTCTTTCACAAGAATTCTCTAACAATTTTCTTAATTCTTAAAAGAAACTTTAGACCTTACCTTGAAGAATCAAGAACTACAAAATGCTTTTAATTTCCTTCGAGAAAAAAATCCCGAAAATGATTGTTATAACCCAGAGCGTCTAGATGCGTTAGGTGTGATATGAACACTGAATAGAAAAACGCTATAGTATACATGTACATCAATACCCGGATCTAATATGATAATAAGACCCTTGACTTTTAGGTCTAATTTCATTTTGTTGTATCAATACATCGTGCAACATTTGTTACATTTGTTTTCTAATAAAGTATTAAGTTCCTTGTTACCTGCTATCAATTTCCAAGGTGTGTAGATTCATATTCTATCCTTTTTTGCATATGTCAGATACATTGACATGAGTGTTGGTTTTTAAAAAAATTCTTTAAAATCTACTTTTTCTGTACTAAGATGATCTTTATTTATTGTTTATTTATTTATTTATTTATTTATTTATTTATTTATTTATTTATTATTATGAAAATATATTTGTTTCTTGTTTTCCTGTATGTTTCAGGTATATTTAACTATATTTATTTATGTTTCATATTTTTCCAAAAAAATGCACTTACCATTCTACTTTTCTTTCAACAGCCATGCATCATGAGAGTATTTCATGTCAAATATTATCCACTTCCGGCTGACGGCCCCAGTCGACCGTAAGTTAAATAGGGTTCTTCCTTGTTAAAAGCCCTTTTATTTGGATCGGTACCAGGCTGTGGTACACGATCTTCATCTTCGAGTATGCGTAAAAGTCTCCATAAGGACATATATTTTTACAAAGCAGATAAAAAGGTATTGCTGATACTCACACATTACACGGACTTGTGTCCAGATTTATCCCCGAGATTAATAAGAAAAAATGTCGAATCACTGAAAAATTGCTAATGCAACGTAAAACAACTTCCAACAAACCAACTACCGGCTGTAATATAATGAAAACTTAGTTTATCCCTGATCTAATTTTTATTATTGAAAAAAGTAATAACAGTCGAAATTACGAAAACATTACAGGTAAATCGAAAAAAAAAGACCATAACTGATCAAAAATCATCATACGAGAACCAAAATTCGAACTTGATCTGTAACTTGTCGTAGTAAAACTATGAACTAATTATCAAATTTTTAATCACTACTGAAAAAATTATTATTATTATTTTTATATTATATTATATTATATTATATTATATTATATTATATTATATTATATTATATTATGTTATGTTATGTTATGTTATGTTATGTTATGTTATGTTATGTTATGTTATATTATATTATATTATATTATATTATATTATATTATATTATATTATATTATATTATATTTATTATCATATCATATCAAATCATATCATATCATATCATATATTATATATTTATATATATATATATATATATATATATATATATATATATATATATATATATATATATATATATATATATATATATATATATATATATATACTATTTCCGAGAATCAAAATTCTACTTAAAATTCACTAAACCAGGAAAAATCAAACTCGACCTATAACTTATCTAAGTAAAACTATATAGATACATGTAGTTCAAAATAAATGTAATACGGTATAGAAGAGCTGACTCGCGGATATTGCAAGCCTAGGCTGTTCAATGCCTTTATAAGATATATAGCTGTCATCAGAATATTGTTGATAAGTACGGAGTCACTGTATCCAAACTTAAACTGGGTGTATTTGACTAACCACAACGGACTGTTTTGTTGGTACGGCACGGAAATGGCATCAAATCCTTATTTTGTTACAATTTACGGCGCAAAACGATGTAAATATATAACACCTGTTAAATTTGATTTGCCATATGTGTACATTTCGGAAAATCATTTCTTATCAGTGACACTAAGGACCGAAAGCTTTGATGGATAAAAAACATAAGCCAAACAATGGAAAATTAAAAAATCTAAAGTTCCAAAATTAATATTATTCCAAATCCAGCTGAAGAATGCTGTTAATTTTACTCTCGCAAAAAAATCTAATCTCCGTAACAAACTATTCGTAACCTATGTGGAATACATTATTGAAAAAACATCGGACAGAATTTTACATTCTAATGACGCTTGGTTTATAACTTACCCTACGCAAAATAGCAAAAGCTAAGTAAACAGAATCGGGTTTTTTTTTTTTTTTTTTTTTTTTTTTTTTTTTTTTTTTGGGGGGGGGGGGGTTAAATAATAATATTTACTGGTTTACCTGGTTTTGAAGTTATTATTATGGGTAAAAATTGCAGAAAGTTTTTCTTTTATTTGATTAAGTTGTCTTTGAAATTTAATTATGGGCATTGATTTTGATTTTCATTCGAGTAATTAGAAATAACCTGAATGAACTTCTGCCTAATTTGCTTAATTGAGTTCTTGAGTCTACATTAAAGTCTATTGGTAATTGAGGTCCTGAGTCTACATTAAAGGCTATTGGTAATTGAGGTCCTGAGTCTATTTTAAAGGCTAATGGTAATTGAGGTCCTGAGTCTATATTAAAGGCTATTGGTAATTGAGGTCCTGAGTCTATATTAAAGGCTATTGGTAATTGAGGTCAGGAGTCTATATTAAAGGCTATTGGTAATTGAGGTCCTGAGTCTATTTTAAAGGCTGTTGGTAATTGAGGTCCTGAGTCTATATTAAAGGCTGTTGGTAATTGAGGTCAGGAGTCAATATAAAAGGCTATTGGTAATTGAGGTCCTGAGTCTATATTAAAGGCTATTGGTAATTGAGGTCCTAAGTCTATATTAAAGGCTAATGGTAATTGAGGTCCTGAGTCTATTTTAAAGGCTATTGGTAATTGAGGTCCTGAGTCTATATTAAAGGCTATTGGTAATTGAGGTCAGGAGTCTATATTAAAGGCTATTGGTAATTGAGGTCCTGAGTCTATATCAAAGGCTATTGGTAATTGATGTCCTGAGTCTATATCAAAGGCTATTGGTAATTGAGTTCTTGGGTCTATATTAAAGACTATTGGTAATTAAGGTCCTGGGTCTATATTAAAGACTATTGGTAATTAAGGTCCTGAGTCTATATTAAAGGCTATTGGTAATTGAGGTCCCGAGTCTATATTAAAGGCTGTTGGTAATTGAGGTCCCGAGTCTATATTAAAGGCTATTGGTAATTGAGGTCCTGAGTCTATATTAAAGGCTATTGGTAATTGAGGTCCTGAGTCTATATTAAAGGCTGTTGGTAATTGAGGTCCCGAGTCTATATTAAAGGCTGTTGGTAATTGAGGGCCTGAGTCTATATAAAAGGCTATTGGTAATTTAGGGCCTAAGTCTATATTAAAGGCTATTGGTAATTGAGGTCCTGAGTCTATATAAAAGGCTATTGGTAATTTAGGGCCTAAGTCTATATTAAAGGCTATTGGTAATTGAGGTCCTGTGCCTATATTAAAGGCTATTGGTAATTGAGGTCTTGAGTCTATATCAAAGGCTATTGGTAATTGAGTTCATGGGTCTATATTAAAGACTATTGGTAATTAAGGTCATGTCCTGAGTCTATATTAAAGGCTATTGGTAATTGAGGTCGTTTCGCGACGAGACAATTTTAAATATCAATGATAAATCACAACTCAAGTTTCATGTGGTGCGTTAATGTAGAAGTGTTTCTGGTCTGCATTGTACTAACGCGTTCCTATGGAGACCTTGTGCTAGTACATTCGTCCACAATGTCGCATTTAGTCTATTATTTTGGTACTGAGCCAACCAGTTATTGGGTCGAACCCACAGTTGTTAAACGCCTTGAGTTTAAAGGCTTACGCCTTAACCACTAAACATCACCGCCCCCGTAACTCGGTATACTTGTAGGCGTTATTTAAAGGACGGCTGATTATGCCAATAAGCAATATATCAACATACAATAATAAATAATCTTGTTTCACATTTCCGGGTATCATTTCAATATTTACATATCTACTCACGCAAGCTGATGATTTATGAAGTTGCATTATCCAATATGTATCAATATAAAACATTTTGCTTTTTTTTATTATTATCATCATCATCATTATTATTATTATTATTATTATTATTATTATTATTATTATTATTATTATTATATTATTATGAAAAGTAAAGTGAATAAGTAAAAATTTAGTTGAGCTGGGTTAATTTATTAATTTAAGGAATTTTGTTGTGAGAAAATTTCGTGGAAATGAGTTTTGAGAAAATACATTCGACTGAGGGTCTTTTTATTCAAAACTTTCACTTAAATGAAATTTAGAGGTTTTCACTTACCCACGTTATGTGTGTGTGTGTGTGTGTGTGTGTGTGTGTGTGTGTGTGTGTGTGTGTGTGTGTGTATTTCTACGTCAACAAAGAATCATCGACAACAACAATAACAACATCATCAACGAGGCGAATTTCAGTTCCCATATGCCATTTTATGACATCTATAAATGACACTTATCCGTAAAATTTAATTAAGAAATCGAAAATTTAAATTAAGTTATTTTCCAGTTTCTTGCGGTCATGAGTCCTGACACCCCCACTCCCAACACAAGCACACACACACACACACACACACACACACACACACACACACACACACACACACACTTTTTTACATTTATTTTTCTTGGTTTTGTCTATGTAATGGGAAGATACTGCATGCTATGCGCTAATATTTGTAAATTTTTTGAAATAAGATATTCAAAATTTAGCAATCACTTATTTTTTGTATATCTATTGTATGATAGTTAGAAAAAAGTTACCAACAACTGGTTCCGAACCCTTGACTACAATGAATTATGTTTTTTCAGTGTATATTTTTAGGATACTCATACATGCGAAATAACATGATTATAACTTATACATTTTTAGATCGATGAAAATATTTGGATTGTTTTATCGCTGAATAAAGCTGTTTTAGATGTTCTTCATATATCAGTTTAATTACCTGACGTGAAATTTTAGATATTCTCGGTAAAGTAATCACTGTTTTATGACTTAAAACTTTGGAAAATGTCAAGCTGCTACATTCAGGATTGAAATTCCTGGAAAAGTATACATGTATTTGTTTTCAGAAAATATTAATTGAATAAAATAGATTTTATAAAAACTGTACGTTTTGAGGGGGTGTAATGAAGTATATTGACCCGAGTTGAAAATTGACCCGGGGTTCACTTTACAACGTTGAATACTGAACCGGGGTGCTTTTTCAACGTTGAAAATTGAGACAAAGATTCGTGAAATTTTTACCCGGGGTCATTTTAACAAGCTGATTTTTTTTCTCGACAAATCAAAGTTTGACCTCAATTCGTTGAAAATTGACCCTGTCGAATATTGACCCTCCCCACAAACTACAGAGTTTTGATGTATATGATCTGGACGTTGTTTTTTTTTTTTTTTTTTCAAATTCCATATTTCTGCTATCACTTGTTAGATTTTTATGTCGACTTGTCAAATTTTTAGGGCTTTGTCGGATTTAATGTTCACTTGTCAAATAATAATAATGTCGACTAGACAATGATTTTGTTGACTTGTTAGATGACTTGTTAGAAATGGATGTCAACTTTTCATATCTTTTATGTCGACTGTTAGCACTTTTTTAGATGTATACTTGCAAAGCAAATATATTGTCAACTTGATAGCACAAACACAAGATCTCATTTTTTACATTTATAAATGTCAATAAAGGACATAACAACACAAAGAACTGATTAAAAATAAGTTACCTTTATAAAACGTTACGCGTTATTACGCGAAAATTATGCGTTATTTCGCAAGTGTACCGTCTTTCACCAAGAGCTTTTTGCAATCTCTTCTGAAATTTCTTTTTCTAGTCTCTGACTTTTTCAATCTTTTGGGATAAATTCCTTTGGTCAGAAAACTTTGAATCTGTAAGATGGGTTCACGCTCCATCATTGCAGAAAGCAAATTGAACCACGGTTTGCAGTTAAAACATGTACTTTGCAACAGAAACACGGTGTAACACACCATACAACGAAAATATGCCCGACAAGACAAGAAAGTACACTTAATCTGAGGGCCAATTTTATATGATAAACAAGTTCAATTAGTCATGAAATCTAAAACAATCATACAATGAAGCACATGTACAATACACACACACACACACACACACACACACACACACACACACACATATATATATATATATATATATATATATATATATATATATATATATATATATATATTTATTTATAATACGGTATACTCGGTTATATACGGGTTGACTGGTACGAGTATTGAGCTTCAACCGTGCCTGGGGATGAGTTGGTACGATTAAGACTCGAATGTAGCACGAGTATGTACGAACAAAGCACGGATATACTCGGTCAAGCAAGGTTTCTCACGGTTTGAACACGAGTTGCAAACGATTTTGATACGATTTTTGTACGGTTCCAAGGACGGTCCAGTACGGTCTGTTACGGCCTCGTACGATGAAACACGACTTTTACTCGATTAACTAGACATTTACAGGGTTTACAAACGATCTCACCGACTTTTGTTCGAGTTATGCTCGAATTATCACACAATCGTGTATGTTTCGATATATACGATTTATATACGATATTGACACGGTTGAACTCACTCGTGGAGTGGACTTCATGTGCGGTTGTATATACGGTCTCACACGGTTTCACACGGTCTCTCACGGTCTTGTTCGATCGCTAATACGATCATACACGGACATGGCACCCGTGCCAGTTTTTTAAAAGTTTTAAAAATCATACCCGGCTTTCACGGATATACTCGAATGGCCCGAGTGTAACTCGGATAAGGCCACGGTTGGTTCGGTTGTATGTACGGTTTACACGGGTGGCCAACCGTATAAGACGTGTGTTCTGTGTGAGACTGGCTTTACTGAGCAATTGTACCATTATCAAGCCCGACCCGCCATATATATTCCCAAAAAAACTTATAAAAATACTGCTATAGTAATTTTAATGTTGTTTTATCCAATGTGTTTTACGTCCAAAATCAATGTTATTTACTTACATCCGGACGTCATCAGTTACAGTCATTATTATTCACAACCAAATGTAATCTTACACCAATATGCTTGTGATATCGAATTTTCTGGACAAAAAAATGTTGACGAAATGATCCAAGACGAGGCTTTCCGAATGAATACAAGTTTTCAGAAAAGTAGATCCGACAGCTGACCGATCCTTTTTCTCGGATATTACCGGATGGATAGGAAGGGAGACTACTCTAAGCAAACGTTGTTCTTTAATTAATTGAGAAAATTACTCTATATTACAGAAACGTATTAAGCAGAGACATTCATATATATATATATATATATATATATATATATATATATATATATATATATATTCTGAATCCGCCCTTTGCTTCTTCTAACATCACGGAAAAAAGATGATTTAGAATTAAGAATATGTTGGCTATATGCAAACATATTGTTATTTATGTTAAAAACAGAATTTTAAAGAGTTTCAAATTTAACTTATTTTGTACAGCTGAGTAAGCAGCAATTTTTCAAAGACAAAGAAAATTTAACATAACTTTAACTTCTCGATCTGAAAATTAAATACTTCACCAAATTTATATTTTAGAACCAATACATGTATATAACTTTTCAAAGTCTGAAGGTGGTATTTTTTAATACATGAAAATTCAATAATATTCTTAGAAAATAATTATTGTATTTAATTTGAGATAACCAGAGCAATTTTGGTTTAAAAAGATATGTAAATTTTCAGGACTTGAGTGACACCAATAACATTTCTATTTCTCCCCTAAGTTGAGATCCTCGGTGACTATAACTGTCTAAAGATCACCCCACGGCTCACAGTGTCTCTCGGCTCCTAAGACAGACCCTAGTATGAGTAAGTTTATCGTTTTACTTGTCAAAGGGCGGTGGTTTTCTATGGGATTTCTAGTGACATCAACCACCCCTGAAATGACTGCCTCGGTATAAGTAAAGGAATTTATGACTGACGCGAAAAACTGTTTTACTCCATCTGTTACGCCACAATCGCTCATCGCTTTATTTCATTATTGTTATTAGCAGTAGTAGTAGTAGTAGTAGTAGTACTAGTAGTAGTTGTAGTATTGTTGTTGTTGTTGGGTTGTTTTTTTTTTTATTTTTTTTTATTTTTTTTTTTTTTTTTTTTTTTGTCATTATTATTATTATTATTATTATTATTATTATTATTATTATTATTATTATTATTATTATATTTTTTAAACTTTCCCATATATCTTATTTTGTGTAATATAGAAATATACAGAGACAATATTAGTACAGCGTTACACACATTTTAAATCATTTATCGGGATTAAGTTTTTTGCTAACAATAACTACATAAACGAAGAAAGATAACTCGTGTAGTCTTAACTATAACAAATCTTTACAGGGAAAATTTTCTCTGGACTTATTTATCTGAATTTATTATACTACTCGATAGTTATTCCAATGTACGTCCAAAGTCATGTTTTGTATAATCCATGATACTAACATGTATGTTTTTTTCTTAGTTTGATTGGCTGGCGCTGTTTTATCATTTATTTGTATGTGTCCATGTTCTTGGTTGTGTTGTTTGTTGTCAAGTGCATGTGTTTTTTCAGATGTGTTTTTTCTTTTAGTTTTAATCATTTCAAGTGAAAGTTATTTATTCACACTTGTCGTTAAGACACTAGTTTTGTATTATCCATGAATTGATATCACACCCATGTCATTTATGTACTCGTTGTCCAATCCAATCAGTGAAGTTGAACAACTAAGCTATATTTTCAAGTCGTGATTTCCTCACTCATATCGTGGCGGTAAAATCTAGGAAGGTGGAGGAAGCCG
The DNA here is from genome assembly GCA_029721355.1 of Tegillarca granosa. Taxonomy (NCBI): domain Eukaryota; kingdom Metazoa; phylum Mollusca; class Bivalvia; order Arcoida; family Arcidae; genus Tegillarca; species Tegillarca granosa. The sequence goes on along the minus strand of CM056598.1, from coordinate 19,070,100 downwards.
GATCGCCCGTAAAAAACCACCAAACAGACAATTGATCTCACACTAGGATCTGTCTCGAGTGGGATTCGAACCTCGTCGATGACAAGTATTATGATTTTTAAGCGTGTCCTTTACCGTTCGGCCACCCAGGTCCGATTGCAAATGGGCATTGACACTAAGCAATTATCACAAAAACACGTGTATTTAAATATAGTTATTAGGAGTATCATCATATAATTTAAATTTTATACTGAAATGATAATTCATAATTAAAAGAAATTAATAGATTTTTTTTAATATTTGAATAATAATTTGAAATACGTATTGAAATGATAATTCATAATTTAAAAAAAAATAGAAATAGTTTTTTCTTACAATTTGAATTATAATTTAAGCCAATTACTGTAGCCTTTTAACTATTTAAATAGCCAATTTATTTCATAGCTTTATTTCAAAACGTAACACATTCAATTAATCCTTAGGCTTTTTTTATTTGCTTAAAAAATCTTAAAGTGTGGTCCAAAATATATAACCGTACGTCACTACTGGATTAATTTATTAACAAGGAAAGTTTAATTTGAATTAAACACGTTTGTAAGATCAAAATTATCATGATTATCCAAATTAAATATTTGGAAAATAAATATTCAACAAGCCCATACACCTACCACAAATAGTGCGTTCAATAACGAACCTTACTGGTCCTATAGTTCGTACAACGATACACTTGGATACTGTAAGTTTTCTTTATATGTAAACACCATTGTAAACACTTGTACTTGACACTTTATAGATCTAATTGATTATAAGTGTTTAAATTTAAGCTATATTTATTTTCTTTTTGTCCCATGGTGGGATTTTATACATAAGAGGGCTGAGTCTGGCGCCTTGTGAAAAAAAGATTTTGTTTGAAATATATAAACCTTAGAATAATGAGTAAACAATGACATTTAATTTTTGTGGCTAATTTCTAAAATGGCGTGCAAGAAATCTCACATTTCCGGTATCTATTGCTTGATACCCTATATTCTGGCATAAGACATGACTTATCAACTTGCGAAACAAATTATGTGTAAACATTGGTTGTCCCCGTTCCACACCTCCTAATATGTAAACAGTTTTTGTGTTAAAGTGGTGGATTCAAACATCCCACCTAAAATGGTTGTCACATCATTTTTAAAAATAAAACAAAATAAAATAAAATAAAATAAAATAAAATAAAATAAATTTAAAAAAAAAATAGGCTCATGATATTAAGCAGTAAACCAAATTAACAAGAACACAATGACCATCATGCATTAAAATAAAGTACTAAACGGAGCCTTAAATGTTGAAGTTGAATGAAATACATCTGAAAATGTCCAAAATAAAACATACTGCCAATAGATGTTCTTACAATAATATGTTTGTTCTTATTAACAAATTAAACCACAATTAAACTGGCCATTAGCACTGCCATGTGCAGAATTTTGAATATTTTTAACTGTCGTGTGCAGAAATTTAAATTTTTCTTTTTTTGAAAAAAAATTAAAATATTGCACATGACAGTATTATGCCAAAGCAAGGTAATTAAGGCTGTTTAGTGGTCGAAGTGTCTAAAGTCTGTCCCGCATATTATAGTTCACCTCATGATCACCGCAAAGGTTCGAACACCACCCCCACCAGATAGATCCTAGTGTGAAAAAGTTTGTCAGCTTGCTTACTTGGTTTTTACTTGATTTTTCGTTTTTGGCTTACCTACTTGACTGATGTTAGTGAGAATAATTTAACCGGGGGTTTAAAATACCATTGCTTCACTTCCCTCCGTTTTTGGACAACTAAATATCTGGTTTAAAAAACGCGCGTTATTAAGTTTTCTTGAAACTATGGCAGTTATTGGACTTTAATTATCGTATCTTAAAAGTTAAATGCTCGTTTATTTGATTTAAATAAGAAAAAATATTTCTGGGAAGTAAAATATTATTGGCCAACTTTCCTCCGTTCTTGGACAATTAAATATCTGTGGCCCGTTTTACTAAACTTCGTAACTTAAGTTTTGATTTACGAAATTCTTAAGTGTAAATTTTTTTCGTAACTTACGAAGCTTAGTAAAACTCAGCACTGGTTTAACAACGCGTGTTATTTAGATTTGTTGGAATGACTATGGCAGTTATTGGACTTGAATTATCATATTTCAACAGTTTAATGCTCATTAATTTGGAGTTAAATATCATTGGGCCACTTCCCTCCGTTCTTAGACAACTTAATACCTGGTTTTAATAATGCGCGTTTCTTGGAAAACCTATGGCAGTTATTGGATTATAACTACCATATCTTAACAGTTTAATGCCTTAGTACTTTATAAAAACCAACAAAACCACGGAAATGCAACAACAAAACAAACATAACAAATATATAACACAAATACCTTTTAAATTTTGATATGCCATATGTGCACATTTCAAAATATTCCTCATCAGTGAAACTGTCATATACATGTTCCTTTTTTTTAAAATTTGATCATAAAATGCATTCAAAAATAGTATTTGACAATTGTTAGATACTATTTTTGAATATATTTTATGATTAAATTAAAAATGGTATATGTAAGTAAGTAAGTAAGTAAGTAAGTAATTTATTTATTTATTTAAGTGTCACATGATATAATTCAATATATACAAACATAAAATACATAAAAACTATAAAACATATTATATCATCCGGCCTAAAAGACTTATGAGACACTATAATACTAAAAATTTTAACATGTTCTTAATAAAAAAATGAATATCAATTAAAAGAACACCTTCGTCTATACATTTTTGTTAAAATTGATGACAACACAAGAAGCCGAAAAGTTCGATAGATAAAAAAAAAACATAATCCAAAAAGATGAAAAATAATTAATCTTAAGTTCCAAAGTTATATAAATCCAAATCCAGCTAAGGAATGCTTTGCATGAGGGAACAAACCTTAGTGTTTTAGATGAATTTCAAATATTAAGACGGCCGAAACTTTTGCTAAATGGTATATTTTCTGACAGCATTAAGTACTGTCTACTGAGTATAGAAAGGAGATTAGTATAGAATGATTAATAATTATAATTTTTGGAATTCCCGACTTTGAATACACATTGGACCATATAACAAACTGGTATCCCACATAGAGGGTCAAGATTTTTTCGGGGGGTCCTAACTTCTCACTTATTTTACAACTTAAGTTATATAAATACACAAATTAAAAATCATTTTACCAAGCAACCAGACATGTATATATTGTCAAGATATCCATAAAATATCGAAGTTTACATTAAGATCAGTGGTAATCCGGTTTAAGGGATCTTTGTTACTCCAACACAGAACATGTTTATATAAACAAAACCATAACCATGCATGCACGAAACAAATTAATATCAAAGTTTACAATGCAATTAATTTATTAGCAAATCATAGGTCAATTAGATATGTTTTATCTTAAATTTAAACAAAATTGATACTCAATCGTTATAAAATGTGATACTGTGTCATCAACAATTCTAGCTTTATTTGAACAGCCGCGCTAAGTACAGGCTGTTTGGACTTTTCTTATAGTAACAGTTTACCAAAGAATCAAACCCTGACATATATCCATTAAACTACACTATTAGTTGTATTAAAGCTGTCATAATGATACACATTCAGACATTCGACATCGGCCCAACCATCTATTTGTTGACACAACAATGATATTTTAAGCAGACATTATCTCTTGAATTAATGACAGTTGACATCTAAGTGTAGTTAATTCCAATCTGTAGCATTTGCTTGCACGAATTCGCTTCTTATCTATTTAAATACCACAATCTTTATTTTTGATGACAACTTCCGGTGCTCTATGTGGCTATTTAAAATGGAAATATTGGGAAGGGGTTAATTATGATAAATGTTATTATTATTATTATTATTATTATATATATATATATATATATATATATATATATATATATATATATATATATATATATATATATATATATATATATATATATAAGATTTCATTTGGTTATGTTTGTGTCTAGGACGTCATTGTGAAATATATCATATATACAACGAAGTTGGTAATTTTTATTTCAAAAAGTTGCGATTTTTAGCCAACAGATGAACATTTTTGTAATTAAAAAACTAATCATTTGTGCTGAATCGTGGCAGTTCAACACAGAATACTCGCAAAACCTTTTTTACTTAAAATGAGCCCTTTTGAAGAATCAACCAATGAAAATTAATGAAACACGCTCATTGTCCAAGATCTTTTCAAGTCATATCAGCTGTAAACGAGGTCTATGGGATTGGTAGGTAGGAATACTTTCTTGAAATATATGATAACGTGTCGAAATGCTGGTTCGCTTTTTGCTTGGATCAAAGCGACTTTAAAGGTGCTTGTCTAGGGATCACTCGTGTAATAAATAAGATGGTATCAAAACTTTCGAAAGTACATAAACGGTTCAGTTGATACCATTTTGTGATTTGGTCAAGTGTCCTTCAAATAGAAAAATTAACACTTGATAATTATTGGGGTTTTTTTAAATTTGTTTGTATATATTTTTTCTTGGTTGCATTGGCATTTTTCAAGTACATGTTCATTTCAGCTGATTTTTATACTGCTTGAAATTTTTTATTTTAACTGAATCAAAGTGAGCGACTAGTCGTCCCTGGTGGAGATTCGGAGCTTGTTAGACGAATTGTCTGAATCAGGTCAACTCTGACAGATTTTAGTGTAAGGGAGTTTGTTAGCTCGTGTGCTTGAGGTCAGTGGTTTGCTCAAGGTTGTTCTTGTTTCTTCGACCATCCTTCCACTGACCGCCTTTATATACGAGTAAATGTTTATGTCGCATATGTGCACATTTCGGAAAGGAAACTAATTTCTTATCAGTGAAAGTAGGAGCCGAAAAAGTTGATAGATACAAAAAAAAATCATAAATTGAAAATAACAAATCCAATTTCCAAAAATTATGTGAATCAAAATCCAGCTTAGAACGCTTTGCATAAGGGAACAAACTTAGTTTTAAGCAGGTGTCAAAAATTAAGAAAATTTTGTTAAATGGTACATATTCTGTCAGCACAAAGTACTGCCGACTGAGTTATGAATACCCTCGGGGAGTTTTACTCCACCAGCAGCGGTACCCGCTCAGGGGTTGTAAATATCCAATAATAATACCAGTTAATTTTGATGTGCCATACATATATGCACATTTCGGAAAGTCATTCCTCATCAGTAACACTAGGGACCGAAAAAAAATTGAACAAATTTTGACGAAAAGGCTCTTGTTACTACTACTTCTATTTGCCCCCCCCCCCCCAAAGTATAAATCTAATACGTTTTAAAGATTTTTCAATCATTATTTTTTGCATATTACGTTAGAAATCGAATAGCCTTCTACCTAACATTGTCTGGTTATTTAGATAAAAAGGTGTCAGACAAGATTAATTTGTGGAGCCTTAACGGTTACAGGAAAGTAAATCTAAATATACTACCTTCAAGTATTTCTGATCAAAGCATAAGACGTAAGTATAATGTATCCCTCACGTCCGTTAATCTGAAAGATATACAAAACTATACAATTCTGATAAATATTTAAATTTTCTAAATATACTTATGTGTACATATGATAATTCACACACCACAGTTATATCTTGAAGCTAGGTATACAGTAACGGTATAAATAAAACATCATAATAATTATGATAATTATATTTACTTATTAAAGATAATTCTTTCTCAAGTTTTTAAATGTCGTTTATAACATGTACATTTAGGATTTCACACCAGACACTTTGACAAGGACAGGATACATTTAAATTTATTTACTGCGAGACTGTATTTATCCGCCATTGTTGCAGAGAGACAGAAAGCTTGTAAATGGCGGTCTTCTTTACATATTTCGTATGTGAAGGGTCAACAAAAGCTTCATGACACTTTTCAGTTAGTCTGTGTAACTAAACACTTGAAGTCGCTTCCGAGGTATCCAATGTCACCTCTGTAAACTTCTTTCCCTGACAAGACGATTGTATAGTGGTTTAAATAGACACATGTTTAAATAGATCTTCCCCCAAACCTACATAGATACTACCCTTAGTGATGTTTACAAAAATATTTGGTTATGTGACAGATTCAGTAACGTTCTCTCTCATCCTGATATATAGCTATTGTGTCGACTTTAAGCAACGCACCCTTATAACCTTAGCACCTATCTTTCTCATGCTCATTTTTAAAAACACATTGTAATTTTTCAGCGCTTTGAATATAGATTTTTAAAATTCCATTTTCTTCAGTGCAGTGCAATGTAGGAATTGTGTTTAACGTCCCAGTCAAGATTCTTTCACTTATATTGAGGCTGTCAATTTAGGAGTGGCCGGGAAAACCGGAGTGTCCAATAAAATAACTACGTACCTTCGGCAAGCAAACTGACAATCTCTGAGTTGTACTTATAAGGTGCATTTTAAGCATAAAATCAAATATAACCACTGTTCAAATATAAAAAGCATTTGGTAATATAAGAATGGTACAATGTTAATTTCAATTCGATTGAAAAAATTGTTTAATGAAAATAAAAACGGTGTCAGAAAAAAGAAAAGATATAAAGGTATCAATCAGACTAGGCGAGCGACGTTTCACATTTTTGTTTTTTGTAAAAGAGTGGTGTAGAGATTAACTGTGTCATGTGCTACTTTTGAATTTTTATAAAGTAATACAATTCAAAATTAGCACATGGCAACTGCTATGGAATTGAACTAGATTATAAAATTCAAAGAAATAATAATCATTTATTTATCAAAATGAAACTTCAGCATCTATAATTTTGGTTTACATTATCTTTTCGTGTTTAGGATGTTTCTATTGTTAACTTTGCATTGTTTTTGTGTCGTGTTTCTGTATTCTTGGTTGTTTTAATTGTTGCCAAGTTTTTGTTTCTCGGTAACATTGTTTTCTTCTGTTTTTATCTCGTAATCAAAAAACCACCGGTAGCTCAGTTGGTAGAGTGCTCGCTCCGTAAGTGGAAGGTCGTGGGTTCGAACCCCGGCCGGGTCTGACCCAAGACTTGAAAGTGGGTATTGACTGTTCTTTCGCCAAGCACTCGGCATTACGAAATGAAAGTTACGGTTCTTTCGGATGAGAACTTAAAATAAACGACGGTCCCGTGTCATGGCAGGCATGGCACGATAAAGAACCCTGTTGTATAATGCCATCAGCGCAACGCACAGGCACAATTTCTGCATTTCGCCTATAGCTGGCGACGTCTCGATATAAGTGAAATATTCTTGACTGGGACGTTAAACACCATTACTCAACTCAACTCGTAATCAAAAAGAAAACTTTCAAATGATATTAATTGTGCTAATTTAAATATTTAAGATATTTAAACGACGATCAACAAATTAACTATATAAAATAAGCGCATTTGTATGCATATGTTAATAAACCGGCAATAAAAATGGGCTTAGAAATTGTCAGTGCAATAAAGAACAAGAAACAACAAGCAAAACAACATGGGGAAAAAAAGAAATATGAACATATAATGAAACACCCATTAGGAAAATTCTAACTTTAGATGAGTACTTTGTATAACTAAATAACTAAATGACACATGTCATCGATAATCTTGTTTTGAGTACTTTTAGAGTCGATACCAATTTTGATACCACGCAGTTTAAACAATATTTATCCTCAGGTACCTGATTGGACCGAGTACACTAATGCAAGAGCTGACGGATCAGAGTCTCTCGCACCATTTCGGTGTGATTCCCACTCTGTCACAGTTCTTGTCGAAGGTCAATGGTTTCCCAGAATTAACCAGCTCGAAAGTATTATTGATAGAAAAATGTATCCTGTTGTTAGTTGCTTTTCTATTTATTTATTTATTTATTTATTTATTTATTTATTTATTTATTTATTTATTTATTTATTTATATTTTTGTCTTTGTTTCCTATCTTTCCTTTTTTTTAAAAAAAAAAAAAATGTATTCGATTTATCCAAAGACTTTAAATAGGTATAGGTCGTGCAGAACATCGTAAGGCTTCTTACAAGTCAACTTTGAACACACAGGTCCAAAGTTTGGAGTCCCTCGTAGATACAATTAGTACATTGGTGCAAATTTGTAAACTGCATAACTACAGACGTGTTATGTCACTAATGATCCGAATATTTTCTTTTAGTACATCACATGTTAGTTTGTTCAAAAATCATTGGATAACTACATGAATACTATTTTATGTAGAAATCGTCTGTCCTTGATAACGCATAGCAACGGGACTATACTAGGTATAGTCCCCCGACATCCAAGTATAGTCCCTCGCGTGACCCCCCGCAAACCAAATCAAATTACTCCCCTTTGTTCAGGTGGCGCTCTGTTTTGTTGTTGTCTGATACAAAATGGCTTCCGACGATAAAGTTAATAGTTAATTTGAAAAATAAATTCTTGCTCAGATTGAAAAAGAAAGACATGTGATGTACTAAATCTATTATGGACCTCCCCTTGGGAATCGTTCTCCTATAGTGTTGTCTGGAAAGGTATAGTGACCTCGCCTATCGGCTCAGTCACTATACCTATCCAGGACAACACTAGAACGGTTCCCTCGGAAGAGGTCCATAATAGATTAATAGAATTACAAACCAATAATTTTGCTTTTTTAAAGATTATCCAAGTAAATTCAGATCAGTTGGATGCAAATTTTTAACACAAAAATCACTAGAGACACAACGATCTAACTTTATTATAATCAAATGCAAAAGGATCCATCTTTTTGAGACAAATGTTTTCAAACATTTAGAACATTTGTTTCAGGATTTTCGTAATATTGCAAAGGAATTTTATTTTTCCCAAAACATTTATAATTTGGAATATGACCTTGTGATTCTATTTTAATAATTGTTTTTGGAAATGTATATTTCTTTATAGATCCAAGTGAAAAGTTATCGATTTTTAACTTTAAGTTTTCAAGTTATAAAAGATCATTGTAACTTCTGTTCTTTGGCTCCAGTTTCACAACCATTCACTCAACTGAGTGTACAGTCAACTCAAATATTTCCATTTTATTTCATCAATATTTTAGTTCGCTTTAACAAGACATTGTTTTGTTTTGTTCAACAAACCTGAACGAAACAATTTAAATATACCATCAGATATTCAATTTTAACTCTGTAATGTCTTAAAAATTGACACATAAATATTCCCTATTTTGAGTTGAGTGTACACTCAATTGAGTGAATGATTATGAAATTGGGACCTAGTTTTGAACTACTCAGGAAGAATCGTGTTGCCTAAAAAGTAAGCAAATACTTTGGCTGCATTACCTGTTCCTAAACAAACAACCTCACCGTGTAGTGCTGTTAATAGAACTTAAAACAAGTGTGCCTTTACTGCGAGGGGCCTCGAGCGCTAACGAATCTTAGTGTCTTTCAAACCGAGGTTCGAATACCACCCAAGCAGATCTTACTGTGAAAAAAATTGTCACTCGTGTTATACACCGATTCTTTAATTTGTAATTATGTCACGAGTTTTTTTAGGCAAAGAGTGAACAAGTTCGCTTTCTAAAGGTCGGTGGTTTTCTCTAGGTACTCCGTTTTCCTCTACCATCCAGAACTGACCGCCTCTCTAAAAGTGCAAGTCTTGACTTGGGCGTAAAACACTGTTTCTCCGCTCCACTCTTTAGGCATAAAGAATAACTCATATACGAGAAATGATCACTTTCTTTTCTTTATGCTTAATTGCTTGATTTGCTGGAATTGTAAATTTACTTGAACCAAATTACTTGTAATTTTTTTTGCTTGTTTTAACCTATGTACTGTTTGTCTTTTATTATTATTATTATTATTATTATTATTATTATTATTATTATTATTATTATTGTTGTTGTTGTTATTGTTGTTGTTGCTGTTGTTGTTTCCTTCATCATTATCAACTTAATCATCATCATTATTTATTTATTTATTTATTTATTTATTTATTTATTTATTTATTTATTTATTTATTTATTTATGTCTAATTCTATTTATTTGCTGTGTTGTAATGTTGCTTGCTTGGTCTTTCAGTTTTGAAGTACATTTTATTGACCTGCAAATTTTTGACAATACATTTGATCTGTTCTATTGTCAAATTACCTAAAGTACGGGAATCAAACTTTTCTTTGAAAAATGTTCAAAGAAATATACAGTTTTTAAAAATGTGCGTTTTAACAACACAAGTCGATATAACATATTCGTAGTCTGTTGGGGTTAAAGGGGTCTGAAAGCACTATTTGTATATTATTTATATATTTTCTATGTGCTAATTGTGAATGCATTATTTTAAATATCCAAATCCGCACATGGAATATCAATATGCATTGTCAACTCGCTTAGGTAATACTGTGTAATGTATGTTTTGATATGTTCCACAATTTCAGTAGCTGCGAGTAATAACCTAAATACATGATGCTTATATTTATTTCTTTAAAAACTTTCGGGAAAAAAATGAAAATTTTTTATACTTTATTTCGTAAAAATTTAAATATGACAATGGCAGTCGATAGATTAAATTTCTTTATATAAAGTTTAAAATCTTATTCAATCGAATGAAACTGAAACGAGAATTGATATTCTCTGATGTTGAAAATTTTCTTTAAATCGTAATGAAATTTGATTTGACTTTTTTCTCATAGTTAGATTAATATCCAATAAAGCGAAAATTTAAAACAAAAAATTGTTCTCAACTCAACCTTAAATACCAAACTAGCAAATTTTGAAGAAAAAAATATATATATCCGTAGATACTTGAGAATTCAATAAATCTAAAAATTAAAAAAAAATTATAATAAAAACCTTCAATTATCATGATCATTTTCTATAGCATGGAATTCACAAAAATCAAAATTTCACATATTCCCAAATTTTTTCCGCTGCGTCCCATATACTCTGATTTTTCTTTAAAATTTTTGATTTGTTGCAAATGGGCGCAAAAAATAAATATAAACAAATATTATTCTCTATATTAAATATCTTTAATGTCTTAAATAATTAATAAAAAAAACAAAAAAATATATTAATGTTAGCATGCATATATAAATGACAATTTAAAAAAAACATTTCAAAGATACACCATTTATTATGCCATAAGTCGCCATTTGTTATTATATTATGAATTTTAAACAATTTAGACAACTTAAAAATATTTTCAGCACTTTTCCAAATTATCAAAAATTTCTTTCTCGACTTCTATATCTTCCCACATATATTTTACATGTTTTAATAAAGTTCAAATTTTATTCTAGTTTTACGCTCAAAATTTCCTCTTCGACACAATCGTGAAAGTTTACAGCACAAAATTTGCCAAAAATATACATGTATCAAGTTTTACTTAAAATTCATTCATAAGTAGATTTGTTACTTAAAAAACACTTAATGCATTTTTGATTTAACAAAACAAATTTATGTTTGGATTAAATAGTTGATAAAAAAAATTATATTTTCAAAGTCAGGTCTTTTATTTATTTTTGTTTATTGAGCTTGCACTATTTATGTGAGTTATTCGATGTCTCTTTCTTTGGAAGTTTCTTCCCAACTATCTGACATTTGTCCATTGTCTGATCCCGGAGATTTAGATCCAGTCTTGTCCATTGCTGATTTCTTGTAATAGTTCAAATCTCCTATACCGGGTCTATATGAATGCATTGAAAACGGACTAGACAGAAATCCCGGAAGTGGTGCCGTCGGTAAACTGTTAAAACTTTGATACGGAAACGAAGCAGGCGATGGGAAAATGTCCGATGCTCTGATTTGTTGATGGAAAAATGGCGAACGGAAAGAATCTGAAGCTGGGATGCTTGCCATTTGTGAATTAAATGCAGAATGGATTCCCGATGATAATGAGGTAGACGAAAATGGTGAAAATGCTGATCTTAATCCTCCTTGGGGCAGTTTATGTATTCCATTCAACGATTTTAACGACGAATTAAAATTGAGATTACTCAAATACGGATGAGTCCTGTAGTCGGTTTTAAGTTGTGTAGATCCTGGTTGCTGAGAAAGCAAAGTTTCCTGCGAGGACAAAAATTGTTCAATTGCTTTGACAAGTTCGCCATTACATCCCTGAAGAACAAGTTCTAGCACTGATTTTTTCTGAAAAGGAAATAAACGTTCTAATATTTCTAAATTTGTCAGGCGTCCTGGCAAAAACGCAGACGACAATATAGAATGACCATGAGTAAGTGTTGGTTTAACTTGTTTTTCTGGATACTCCGAGCCATTTTCTGAATCTGGAGACGAAGTTTCGAATCGGCCATCATCTGCATTTTCTGAATCTTGTTTTGAAGCATCATCTAAAAAAGCAAAAAAGAAATTTAATTAAAATTTTTATTGAATTGTAACCCTTTTCTTTAGTTTAAAATGTAGTTTTTTTCAATGACGGCTTATTCAAAACTGGTCTTTGTTCCATTGACTTGTAGGCAAAAAGAAATATTGCGTGATTAAAGTCATCAGTGATAAAACGGAAACAAAAACATAGACGCATTTACTTACATTATTTTAAAAATATTTTGAAAAAAATAATCTTAATACAGAATTTACTTATGTCATATTATAAATTATTAAATTTTCGATGAAATTTTTAATGAAATATTCAAAAATTTATGATATGACAACATTCAAAAAATATATGATATGACAATCATTCAAAAATTTATGATATGACAAACATTCAAAAATTTTGATATGACAATCATTCAAAAATTTTGATATGACAATCAATCAAAAATTTATAATACGACAACATTCAAAAATTTATGATATGACAAACATTCAAAAAATATATGATATGACAATCATTCAAAAATTTATGATATGACAAACATTCAAAAATATATAATTTGACATTTTTATTATTTTAAACATCTGTAGAATTTAAAACTATTTTAAATTTCTTAAACTTCAACTTCTCAACTCAAAAGGAAGGTTAAGATCATTTTTGTAATGCAAGTCGAAGGTTTTAATTATACATAAAATTTTAGAAAACTTTTGTTAAAATTACAAACATATGTCTATGTTTAAAAATTATTTGACATTAAAATAAAAAGAACAATAAAATATTTTTCACATCAAAGTGTGCCATTAATTTAACTCCCCTTCTCAATTCAACGTTGTAATTATTTATGGCTGTAATTAGCTTCCTAGTGTTGATTAAAATACATTATACTGTGAATTAAAAGAAATAGTTTTCTTCAAAAATGATATTTTTGAGAATTTCTATAAAAAAAGGTTTTTATTTTATTATTTTTTTTTTTTTACAATTGTAAAAAGACGTGTACTAATTTTGATTCCCTGAGTAAAATGTGACATTTGAAATTAGCACATGACAGTTCATTTTAAATTTTGCGTTTATTTATTTATAACAAAATCCAAATTACCACAGACACACAATATGAATTAATCATTAACAATAAAAAAAGAAAATTTTAACAATCTTTGATTTTGTCAAAATTAAAAGAGAATATTTTTAACAATCTTTAGAAAGTTGTAATAAGGGATGTCCCGTTATATAGTATAATATGTGTTTAACACGACATAGCAAAGTAAACAGTTAAATACATTAAAATAATCCACGATGGTGGTCGATTCCTGTCGCTAACATACGTGTCTTAGGAGATATCTTCTCAAATAGAAGGCTGGTCAACTAATTATACACAAATAAACAATTCACACTGCCATCTCGTCAATTTTTATCTAAACATTTCTTTTCAAGTATGTATTTTGAATTTTCAGTCAAAACTTGTTAAATACTAAATACTTGGTATTTCTGTTTAACTTCTGTCTAGGGACTTTTTTCTTCTAAAATGGTGTATTTTGATATAGTCTTTGAACTAGTAATAATATATATTTTGAATTATCTGCGGAAAAAAAGTTAATTCTAAATATTTTGGTATTTTTATAACTATATGACAACGATTTTTTAATTCAAAATTTAAACCTGTTTTAATTTTTTTAATTAAAATTTAAATTTTTTAAAATTAGATTTGAGTTTTTTAGCAAAAGTGAAGAAAATAATGCTGTTATATACCACTTTTTGAAATTTTTTACTTATAAGAATTCAAAAAAGTGGTATTTTTCAATCTTGTTGAAAATATCGCTATTTCGCATCATTTTAAAATTACTCTTGAAACGAGCATGTTTAAAAATTCAAATTTTCCTTAAACGCTTGAATTCTCTCAAAAAGAAACTCAATTAAAGAAGAGGCTAGGACTTTGCGCTCGATAATTAAAAAAAAAAACTTTTTAAACAGTTATATTATTAAAAAATGGAATTGATTTTTTTACATCTAAATTAAATCTATTCTAAAACAAAACCCGCTAGTTTTCTGTGAATATTCTAAGATGCTGGTTAATAAGTTAATACATTTACTTGAATGTGTGCTTTTATGCTTGTCCCCGTTGTTTTATTTTCGCTTTTGAAAAGTTACTTTTCAGGTTTAATAATATCTTTTTAGATAATCCTGATATATATCCCAGAAAGTTTTGCCGGTGCAGGTGCTTGCTTTAATGCTCAGTCGAAAAGCAACCTACATATATCCGTTAAATAAATCACAATTTTGTCAAAAACTTTTTCAGATCTCTTGAGTATGAGAGACCCCTTCATTTGAGCTATTTTCTTAAATTTTAACTATTCAGCCAAAACATTTTCATAAGCAAGAAGTTAGAAATAATTACCATCACAGTTTTCACAAAATAAATCTAAAAGTCATTCCTAAATATTTTAAATATTTCATATTATCAAATTAAAAATACCTTGATCGTTTTTATTTTCTTTGGTTGTTTCTTCGGGATCTTTGTCTTTCTCGGGAGGTGACACCGTTCCGGGTCCCCACAGTGGTCCCGCTGTCATGATTGGCAGTGAGGTTTCGTTAGCACATGCCCTTAGTCCTAAAGCTATTGCATCTTCAGCAGCTTGCTGTCTTTTTAGCGCTACTTGAGCGGCCATTACTCTCTGTCTTTCAGCAATCAAATTACATTTTGGACAAGCACAATCCTTAAATTTGCAATGCCTCTTATGTCCTTTAAGCCAAGATACCATTCCGTGGTTCCTACATCTGGCGCATTTTGGCTTCCTGGAACCTTTCTCTGTTAACGGATACAAAGTCACAGTGTTCATCGTGCTTGCTTTGATTTCAGATAATTTGTACAAATTGGCACTATATAACACCGATGTATACATTTAAATCTAGACTTACTCAAGACTCCGCCTTCTAATTGTTTACATAGTCAGATAATGACAGTAGCTTTGTTTATCTCCCTTGAACATGCTAATAGGACTACTAACTACCTTATACATAATCATACACCTGATTGGTTAAAGCTTGAAACAGAAATTGACCATTTATTATCTGGTAAATATTTTAAGACATCAAGTATACTTCATAATTATACGGTTTTGAGAATCAAACCATGTTTTTGTTAGTTAATAAGAATTTCGCTACAGAATTTTTTTTATAAATGTATTCATTTTTTTTAATATTTGAGTTAAATTCTATTAAGAATTTAAATTAAAAATAATTTGAATTAATTTATTAGTCTTTTTAAAGAAATTGTAATATTTCTCAACAAATTATATTTGAATTGATTCATTAGTATTTTAAAGAAATTGTAATTTTTCAGTCTTTTTTTTTCAACAAATTATATGAATTGTGACAATTTCAATGCGGATTTGTAATAATAGGTTTGTAAAGTTCTCTCCCACTTTTGATTGGTAAGGGTTAATCTAGGATGGAAAAGATTTAATCCGATTTAATCAAATTGTTTACTCATTTAATTCTTTTATTCAAAGTTGTTCTATATAATTTAACTAAATAGCTACTGATTTAAATTGTTACTACTTTCAATTCAGAAAAAAGAAGAAATTAATGAAAAAGGCGAAAATAAAGAAACACAAAAGAATCTACGCGCACATCTTTAATTTTAGTTGAAAGTATCAAATAAAAAGGCGTGTCACATTTTCAAAAATTTTCTTCTTGTATTCGAGTGACACACCAAAATAAAATGCAAGTTGGTGCATGCGAAATTTGAGACTTTTTAAACATTTAGATAATTGCTGTTTTGGAATTATGTACGACAAAAATTATCACGTCATAGTTACTACTGAAATAATAAAATTAATTACCAAAAAATATGACAAAAATTTAACTTCCCTTTAATTTTCTTTAATGAATTATTTATTCCACGTTTATTTGTTTTTTGCATTCTTTTTCAAAAAATTAAATTTGAGATGCCCTGGAGAAGATGATGGCAGTATGAGTATGTAAAGAAATGGTAAATAAAATTTGTAATTAGTTATAAACTTTATTTATTTGAACAATGATTAGTTATTTACACTAAGTAATTTAAAAGTGCAAATAGCATTTTAAAAACGCCGCATGTGATCTCTAAAATTTTGGCCATGGTTTATCCCAAAGAATAAGCTAATTTTAAATAATTTGCTCATAACGCTGCGATTCTTTAACAATCCAACGAATATTCGAACAGGAAAATTAAATCTGTTATCATCTTAATTTTTTGATGAATTTTAAAGTCTGACGCATTGGAATTTTTACAAAAGTAAATTTTGAAAATTAAAAAGAATTCACTCCAAAAGAAATTAATTTCAGAAATTTTTGTAACATGTCTGAATTAAAATTGTGTTGATATAATTTTACAGTGTTTAGAATATGCAGAAGAGATTTTTACAGGTTTCATTTAAAACGGAATGTGTTATTTTCGAATAAACCATTTTCATAACAATCGAAAAAAGCCATTGATAGAAACGTGATTACTTCATTCTCCGGGAATTTTCGTGATATATGTATATTTCAATGACCTATATTTACATAATTTGTGTAACAAAATATCATTACAGTTCAAATTTATAACATTGAAATTGTTTGATAAGATTTAAATTTAAATTTAAATAATCTATCTATTTAAATTAATGCTTGTAAAGACAACGAAATATTCTTTGTAAACATCCATGACAAAAATAATTTTCAAAATTTAACAAGGGCATTATCTATTTGAATTATAAATGTGATTAGATCATGTATTCGTTAAAATACTTTTTTTTCTTGAAGAAATGATTTTTGTTCATTTTATACATGTATTCTAAATTACCAAGCCTATAAATACTAACGCCCATCTTAAAAAATCAGTCACAATTAATTGATAAAAATATTTGAGTTGATGCTTTGAATTTCGCGACTGAAAATTTTAAAATAAAAAAGGAGGAAAAGAAAATAGCTTTTTCTATCACACGTACCCTTAAAATCATTCAATATTTGTACCCATCACTGGTACAAGATAAAATTATTTATTATAAGTCTTTCTTTTTAAAAGATATAATGAAATTTATTCACACAAACACACACACACATACACACACACACACACACACCACCACCACCACTAACAACAACAACAACAATAATAACAATAACAACAACAACAACAACTTCAGAAACTACCATTACTATATCGCTTTAAAATTAATATAAATTTTAATGCATTATTCTGCTATCATTTTTGTGGGTTCAGGACGTTGTACTTAATGGATCACAAAACAATAAAGTGAGAATAAGACGCATAACACAAAAATTACACCTTGAAATCCCTGTATTTTTAATCATATGGACGGACACCGGGTAAAATTGTAATATGAAACCCAGTGTTGTTGTTGGTGGTGGTGGTGGTGGTGGTGGTGGTGGTGGTGGTGGTGTATTTTTTTTTCTTTTTTTTTACTTAAGCCTAAACAATCTTTCTTTTTACAATTATTGATATAAAAAGATATATTTTAAAAATTTCAAAAATGACCAGTATTTTAATAAGTCATCAAAGAAAATTCATTGAGAAATAATATTCTTTTTGCTATATATTATTTTATTATTATTATTATTATTATCATCATCATCATCATCATCATCATCATCATCATATTATTATTTTTTTTTTTTTTATTTTTTTTTTTTTTTGATTATTATTAGTTGTATTATTATTATTAATTTATTATTTATTATTATTATTTTTATTTTTATTATCAGTATTATTATTATTATTTTTTTTTTTTTTATTTATTTTTTTTTTTTTTTGGAGAATAAGGCACTCGATTAAGTTAAAATACTTCAAAGTACTCAATTTATTATGATAGAAATTAAAATTTTATTTTGTCATAGAAAAGGTATTTTAATTATTATCTCAAATACAATTTCAACATTAAATACAAATTGAAGTTTCAGTCACAGCAATTCAATAAATATATTCTGCAGAAATAAAAGAGGAGTATTTTGATAAATAGTTTTTAATTCTTAAAGAATGTTTCCTTTTATTTGTTGTATGCAAACGTCTTAAGTAAAAAGTACAACGTGGATTAATTATATATTTATATAAAATTAATGGCTTCGTTTTATTGCACCAGAAATGTTTGAGAACATGTATTCATCAATTTCCCTCATAATTTTATCTTTCATGATAAAATATCAATGTTTATTAAATAGTTGGACAGTAAGCGTTAATTTTGAAACCTGAAATGTGGGAGGTATACAACTTTAGGTGATACTTGAGCTGCCTGATTTATAAGTTTTCCGTGTGAAATGAATTCCAGATTTTTAATGTATACAATTATAAGCCTGTGATAACATATCTATTGCCTTGTTAGAAATGTTGATATATATTAAAGTGATGAATGACATGTGATTGACAGTTCTGAAATAGACATCTTCAGCAGCGGGAAACGATTTACCGTGTCAATTCTGGTGTGCCCTTTTTCAATGAGCAATATGTATTTACATTTTCAATGGTCTGTATGTAAAAATTTGGCAATAAAATATAAACTTTAAATTACGTCGTTATGTAATTATTTACGTACCGCAAATACGGAATAATAATTGATTGATTACATAAGAAATTTACAACCTTTTAAATTGAGTGTTTAAAAAAATGTTTCTGATCAATTTTCCTCTTTTAAAAATTGTTTTACTCGCTTTAATAGAAAATATATTTTCAACCCATGCAGTGGAACTTCAAACGAAAATAATGTATTCAGTTTCAAATGCATTGTCTTTATCATTTGATAGAGAATATGAATATGAAAATATTAGCGATTGTATTTAAGATAAATGACAATCTTGTGTCCCATATGGTTCATGTACATGTGTAGTTGAAGACGTGTCAACAATCACGACAATTTGCACATGCTCTTTACACCAGACATAGTACCGAGCACGAGGTCACGTAACACTTGATGATGACCTCTTTGTATAAAGCTCATTTTCAACTGTATTTTCGTTTTTTAAGGGTGACTATCTACATTGTCAAGTTCTGATTTTGAATGGATTATTTTTATAGAAATTCAAAATCAGCGCATGGCATTATAAACATAAATTGAGAATTTGAATTCCAAAAGCTTATAATTCAATAATATGACAAAAATACACAACTTTAGTTAATAAGTAAAAACCTTATAAGACATGCCAATAATTATTTATTTCGAAAAAAGTTTGGATGTCAGTCTATCGCCTTGGTTCTGTCTTGTTTTCCTTATTTTGTTAGTTTGTTTGTTTGTTTGTTGCCCCCCGTAGGATCGTTTGTTACATTTATTTGGGATCCAAAATAGGTCCTCTCTATCGTCGACAACACTTGATCACAAGTTTGTTTCAGTATATTTAGTGTCGGTCCGAAGTCGTTGTGATAAACTGAATGAAAAATGGCCCCATAAATTAACACAACTTTTGATTCAGTTTATTTCCTCTCACTATTACAACAATAATAATGGTGAAAGGTATAATAATACTTTAATTTTTAATTAAAGACAAGATTAATTCATTTATAGACTATTTATTCTAAAATTCTACACTTCAGACTGGAACTAAGAAACAGTATCTCCGGTCTATTGGAACACACACACACACACACACACACACACACACACACACACACACACACACACACGCACATACACACACACACACACACACACACACACACACACACACACACACACGCACATACACACACACACACACACACACACACACACACCTTAACGATAAGTCTATCAGTAGACTTTAATGGCAAAACGTAATTGGACAAAAGCTAGCTTGAAAATAACATCTCTAATTATGATTAGGTATATACGAAATAAAATAATATTCAATTTAACTATAAAATGTCCATTTACTGCTTCCCATATTATAAAGACAGACAGACGAAATTATGATAAGCGGTTTTATGGTGTAGGGTAACAACAAGAGCAAAAAAAAAAAAAAAAAAAAAAAAAAAAAACACGACAAAGCGGATGAAATAAAACCATAATAGTGTTAGTCTACTAATACCTTGCCCTCCAAAGGACTTGCAATGTTTTGAAAAACTTCAGGACAGATTTAAAGAAATCACTGTTTAAATCCTAAGGTTAGGCTCTTCTGTTTAGTTGCTTATCATAAAATGTATATATCCTCATTGAAGGCTTCATAGTGACTGTCTAGATGAACATCTCCAATCAAACAGATGATTCACAACTTTTTGGTTAATATTTTTAATCGTAATTTTTGGCCATCACACGGGTTTTTTTTCAGTACCCTGCTTATTGAACTATATATTTTCAATATTTATTTACAAAATTGTATAGATCTGTATGTGTATTATAACTTCTAAGCAACGTTACCTCCGCTTTACAATGCTACATAATATCAATAATGTATTATATTACCAGTCATTAAAAGTAAAGTTTCAGATTTCCCAACCCTCTTAATTATCACGAAGAAACTAACAAACTAATTCATTTCAAAGTGTATACATTTGCCATACCTATCAATCAATAATAGAAATGTACATATTTATATGCAAACAAGGAAACGTCAACGTACAGGAAATTTTCTTTTAAATTATCAATATTCCAACAAATATCACTAAAATAATTGATTTAACAGGAAATGGGTCGATGGTTTAAATCAAAATTAAATATAAAACCGATTTGAACAATATCGGCGCCTGTCCAGTATGTGAAGGTTTGGGAATTTCGTTCCGTTACAATGTGAAATAAACATACAATGTTTGAGTTAAAGTATCGACTGTTTGATTGGGTAGCTAAGTAATCTAATTAAGTACACAACGAACATATATCTTAATTGTCCAGGCTTGTATAAAAAGTAACAAAATATAGATAGGCTAAAGAAACTTATACAAGATATGTTTACTGACCAATAGTCATTAAAAATGACCAATATTTACCAAGGGTTTACAAAAATTGGAACAACATTCGTTACATATTTATGAATGGCGGGCCTCATTATAAAGAAATACTACAATACCGACACTTTAAATCGCAACAAATCTTTCAATTTTCAGTTTTATTTATTGAATGTTTGCCAAAATGATAAAAAGGACAATGACCAATTTTTAAAAAATTCTAAAACTTCGGAATTTTTTTCCTTTTTTCACATTTAACTTAATAAAAATTTGCTATCATACAATCCTTAATTTCCAATACTTTGTTGGTTTTTTTTTATTTTTAAGTTTATAAATAAGGAAACTAATCATAAAAAAACAAAAATGAAAGTTGGAAGAGTTGAGTAAATGGTGTTTAACGTCCCAGTCAAGAATATTTCACTTATATCGAGACGTCGCCAGCTATAGGCGAAAGTGCAGATGTTTTGCCTGTACGTTGCGCTGACGGCATTATACAGCAGGGTTTTTTTATCGTGCCATGCCTGCCATGACACGGGACCTCGTTTATTTTAAGTTCCCATCCGAAAGAACCGTGACATTCATTTCGTAATGCTTGGCGAAAGAACAATCACTACCCACTTTCAAGTCTTGGGTCAGACCCGGCCGGGGTTCGAACCCACGACCTTCTACTTACGGAGCTAGCACTCTACCAACCGCAGTGGCAAAAGTTGGAAGAGAAAAGGTCAAAGTGTATTCGTCGCGATTACAGGAGATCGCTTTCAGTGCAATGATTTAATTTTGAGGGAATTGGAAAGATTTAAATTGCAAATTACAATTAAGTATTAAATGGATTTTTACAATATTGAAACTGAGCAGCTGTGGATTAGACTATCCAGAAATGTATTGCCAAGCTTTGTGAGAAAAGAAAATAATACTATTTCATGCACCTTATTGTGTGCTCATTCTGATTCTACTGCATGTGATTTTATTCTGAATTTTTGTTCTAAACACTTGTGCCTTGTTTTATGTGCAAAAAAAAACATATTGAGCAAAAAAAAAAACATATATGATTTTCAAATGCATACTTTAATCAAATTAGCGGTTTTTTTTAATCTGCCCGTGACATTACTGAATTTGAAAATCATGAATAAGTAATTTTAAGTAATTTTAACAGCTCTTTATCACACAGCTGGATACAATTTTGTAATTATTTTACATCCTGCCCCAATCGTGTATTTTGTAACTCGCGGTCTCGTTTTTTCACAATGTTTTCATGGTTTACGGTTTCATAAGTTTCTTTGATTGAATTGACCATCGCCAAGCCAATGTATTTAACCTTTACCATATTAACATACTAGTCTGGCTCAGCAACAATAATACCTCAAGACGGAGATTACCGAAGCCAGAGTGGCAATATTATCGTATGAAATGTTCAGATGATATTTATCATGAAGTATGTTTTCTTTGCAAATTTCTAATAAAATAATTTGAATTGCCATTTTATACTATAAATCGCATTTTTGATTCAAAAAAATAATAAAAGAGCAGTATGTATTGCATATGGGCTAATTTTGTTGATAATTATGAAGTCACTGTATCTAAACTTATACTGGATACATTTGATGTCCCATATTTCCACGTTCCTTTCAAATTTGATTCTGCAGGTGATGGGTGTAGCTAGCTAGACAGGAGGTGCTTACCCTTCCGGAGCACCCGGCTTCACTTTCTTGATGGAAGTTCAATCGCGTAACTTAATTGGCCAGTTTTCAAAGTTTTACTACGCATGGGTTTTTCTTTGTTTG
>CM056598.1:18847157-19042157 GCA_029721355.1 Tegillarca granosa | reverse complement strand
TACAACAGTAAAATAAAAATGATAAAAAGTAATATTTTATTTGTTTGATAAATGAAATCACTTTATTAGACAATACTTAATCAAAAAAAAGAAAGAAAAAGATAATTAATTTAACATAATTAAAGCTTTCAATATTGATAGCAAGAAATATTTTTTTGTCTTTTCAATAAAAAAAAATCAATAAATTTTGGAAAAGAAAATACATTTCTTTATCGTTTTACTTATATTTAAAACAATTTTTCTTTTGCTTATTTGCTTACGTTGGTTTTTAACATGCATAGACAATTTTTTAAACACCGAAAAAAAACGGTGTAATGTAGAAACCGTTGAAGACACAATATGTTTTATTTATTTATTTATTTATTTATTTATTTATTTATTTATTTATTTATTTATTCATTCATTCATTCATTCATTATTTATTAATTTTTTTAAATTGATTTATAAATTTTTATTTATTTTATTAATTTAATTTTTGTAATAATTTTATAACAAAAACTTTCTTAAATCACTATATATTTTTTTCAAAATTTATTATTTCACAAGTTCATGAACGCCGAACAATAAAAAAGTGTAACTCAATGTTTTCAGTATTATATTGCCATAATTAATAAATATTATCATTTGTAAATTTTTGAATTTTTAATAAAATAAATGACCTGAAAACTTACATACGACAATGTCAATTTTTCGAATATTTTGTAAAAATTTTTAAAAATGCATATAACAATGTTACTATTAGAAAACAATTTCATTTAATTAGTTTTGTAAAAGACTTTCGAAATAAAAACAAATAAATTAAAGCAATTGCAGTTGAATTACGTGTATATGCCTTTGTTGGATGCCAGTAACTAGACCCACTTAGAAAACTAATATAAGAAAATGCAAAAATAATACAAAATACAAAATTCGCAATAAATGGATTAAGAACACCTTCTATGGACGGACACCGCCTTACATAAAAGTATAAAATGTTAAATTAGCGTGGATTAAGAACTCTCATGTGATTCTGAACCATCTCATTATTACTACCAAATAATTCATAAAATTATTGTTTTGTTTTGTAAGACAAGAAACAAATAATTCGAAAATTAACACACACACACACACACACACACACACACACACACACACACTTCGTTATGGATTATAGGGTTGTTTCATGTCTAAAATATGGAAGATCGATGTTTAATAATGCATTCGAATTGCTATAAAGAAATTTGTGGGATTATCATTATTGATTTAAAAGTTATATTGGTACTCTCTTTACGTTCGCCTGAGCCCCGGCAAGATGTCATGTAATGCAAAAATCAAATAACATTGTTTGACATGTTGCTGTAACTAATATGGTGATTCCTCTTAGTATTAACGTTAATCATACTATAACATCTAAATACAAATAATTTCCATTAAATATCATTTTTGTCCTGAAAAATGCCTTTGTTATGTAGCATTGCCGTGTAACATTTATATGAAAAATATCTCTTTGCCTTTAACAAAAGCTGATATTTTCACTCAGGTGTCAAAAATCGAGAAAAATAATCAGAAAATTAGCTATTAAAATCCCACAGTGAATTTAAAAGTAAAGTTTTATCAGTTCCATAAAGTAACAATGACCAAATCGTGCTCATTTAAACTGGAATTGTCAGAATATAAAATTTATCAAATTGTTTTGACATTTCAAGACCAGAAAATGATCAAAATGATCCGTGTTTTACTTGTATACATTAAAATTAAATTGTTGATATATGTCATTTGAAGGCGCGTGTCAAACATAATCTTAGCCTTATTTTGTTTATTATTTTGAAAGTGAATTCTTGTTTTTATTTTAAGAATGCTGTGAAATCAATTTTTAATTTTAATTTAAAGATTAGACTTTTAAATTACATACATAACTATTCCATTGTCAAATAGAAATGTCGATCTGTTAGACAGTAAAATTCATACGTGTCGATTGCAATATATATATATATATATATATATATATATATATATATATATATATATATATATATATATATATATATATATATATATATATATATACTAGTATATAATATATTTATTTATTTAATTATCTATTTAATTATTTTTTATTTATTTATTTATTTATTTATTTATTTATTTATTTATTCATTTATTTATTTATAAACAGGATTAAAACTGGCCATGCTAATAAATGAACACTCTATGAATTTTTTTCACAAAAATAGTCAAGTATCCCTACACAGTGAAGTACACAGCAAGTTTGAGGCTATGTTAAGCTTCACTTACCAGCATACAAATTACCGACAAGCACTTAACTCTGGTGCTTAAACTGTAGTTTACGTTGTTATTGAAATGGTTCTAGAAATGAGAAATGTTTTGATGGCCAAGAACTTTTTTTGGTCCATAATGATTAAATCTTGGTTGTTTTTTTTTAAATTATTATCTCGTCAGTCAATACAAAAAATAAAATTCTTAGTGGGCAACCATACACCCTAAACATTGTAGGATTGGCATAATGTTGATAAATAATGATAGATCTGTCCGTTTAAAGTTAATAAAAAAACAAACGAACAAAAAACAAAACAAAAACAAAACAATCAGTTTTATTTTATAATTTTGATTGTCAAAGAATTTTTTAAAAATAAAAAAATACTGGGCAAAATATATGTATTCAAACCAGTAATCACACAACTCTTTTGAAAAAAGCAGTGACGTCAAAAGCGATTATTTCCTGATTTAACTTCTATATGTTAAAATTGTTAATATGTTGAAATGTATCGTGATGAAGTTTACATGTAAATATCTGAGAATGTTTGTTTTACAATTTATCCTTAATTAAATTATCTTGTGAATGAGTTTTGATCACGTTTTGTTAACATTATGTTTATGTTAAAATCAAATATTGTAGAACTTTAGTAACTCGCTATCAATTCCTTCTCCAAATAGACTGTATCCTCGCGAGAAAGCCAATACAAACGGAAATATTATAGACATAATTGTTTCGTAAAAATATTAACATCGTTTGTAAACTTCGTATATTATAAATCGATAATATTAGCTTCTTTCCTATTAATTTCCAATATTTTCATAAGCTCGGATTTTCAAGCTTAATCACGTACAAAAATAATTTGTGTATTTTCACGGAGACGGCCAGTCTCATGCTTCGTTATCAAAATCGAACATAATTTACATATCAAACGATTACAATCCGATTTGGACCTATTTGGACATTAATATCATAAGAAAAATAATTTAAAATTAGTTGATATATGTTAAATATCAAAGAATGATTTAATACAAAAGTCCACAGCAACAATATACCAGAAAGGGAACGCGAGTTAGAACAGTGATGTATAAGGAAAACGATACATATTACCAGCAGTAACGTGATACTGGTTCTTAATGGGATTTCTGAACATTCAATAGTTTTGGTCTTGTATTTTTGTGTGAAGAAGTGATTAAGGGTCTCGTTTAACTCTTTGTAGTTAGATGCTTGTGTATGGCCAGAATGGATAGTAGATAATTTGATAGTACACTCTTTTAGTTTGCTTTGCTGTTAAAGACTGTGGTTTAAAGTAACAATGTCAACTAACTTTAAAGCCTACAACGCCAAAAGTAAAACATTTCTCTCTTTGTGGTGGCAATATCAATGTCCACTATCATGGACAGCTTCCAGACAAAGACCGGCTCCAAAGATGTTTAAACAATGCCTTCATTAAAATTAAATCCCCTATAGGCCCACCACCCTCATTTAGATTACAGAGGTCACCGTCTTTAATCAAATTTAATCTTATTGTTCTGTTATAGAGAGACAGACAATATGGGGGCACTGACTCCCCCAAGATCAGCTTAATCTCTCTTTCTCTCTCTTTTCATTTTGATATTAATATTTCGGAAGAATTCCGTCCTATTTAGCATTTAGATATTCGATTACTCCTTCTGTATAAGAGAAATTACCAGTGTACTATGAAATTCAAATGCATAATTTTATAAGAAGAAATGTCATAACGTGGTTTTCTCCTGGCACTTGGGTTTCCTCCACCATCCCTATTAAAACTGAACGCCTCGATCGAAGTGAAAGAATCTTGATCGAAGCATAAAACATCATTTATGAATTTATAGATAAGTAGATGTCAGTATATTGAATAAAGTAATATAAAGATGACAGATAAGTTTTTGAGAGTTAAGAGTCAAAATAACCGAACAACAAACCAACGAGGTAAAAATTGGAATCTAAAATATTGCCATCAGATAAAGCCTTGCTGCAAATAAGTGTGTTTTAAGCATTTACTCAGTTTTGAAAATGCCAAGTAAAACATAGATGTCTCCATATGAAAACAGTGGTTTCCATAATGAATTAAAAGTAATATCTTGATGCAGCAAATGTTTAAGGGAGTTTAATATAGTCGCATTTATTGTATTCGACGTCCCAATCAAAATTATTTCACTTGCTAGTATATCGAGAAGGTAAGTTCAAGAATGATTGAGGAGGATTTTGGAAAACGTCGATCAACTACCAGAAGATCTGTCCGATTCGAATTCGAAAATAGACGGTGAGATTGCTCAGATCCGTAAAACGGCGCTACAGACCATTCGAACACCTAAGCCTTCGCAACTATTGATTTGATTCTTAACTAAGAACACTGTATAAATCATTCTTGGACGAAAAAAGTTTCCAATCATCTTCATTTAAAATTAAAAATTCCCGCCATGCATCATCTGCATGTTCGACTAGTCATAAAATATCAAATATATTATTATATAGGGAAAAATTGTGCTATCGGTGTTAATGTAAGAATTGCTGAAAGTCAAATATTGGACGTCATAAATAAAATTTGATATAGAGATAATCTATTCAATAATTCTATTTTAGTGAATTAAAAAACTAAATTTTTCTACATATATAGTTCTTGATATGTTTGAATACCGCTTACTTTACTTACCAGTAACTTTGACTTTATTAGACGACCTAATACATGGACTCAGATTTTGTAAAAACTACAATCCTTGCAATCCTATCAATAAAAAAATTATTATTATTATTATTATTATTATTATTATTATTATATACCAATATATGTTCACATAGAAATAAAACGATGAATTCCGAGGTGTTAGCGTGCAATATATACATATCGATATGTGCACGCAAACTTTGTTCCGAATCGAGGTCTCCCGAATCCATTTTCCGTATTGCACACTTTGTCACGTGACACTGTCGTCTGAATCATGACTGAAGAGGACATTTTTTCCAAAAATGATATTGCATTGGTTCTTATATCAATATAAAAAAACTAGTGCAATATTGGTGTATTTTAGATGAAATACAAGTGGGAAGCAAATGCAAAACATTTTGCTACAAAATAAAAGGGTTATTAAACTAATACTAATATTGTGAAAAAAATTTCCCTTGTTGACTCGAGACAATATTTCACAATATCCGTTCAATAACCATACATTATTATTATTATTATTATTATTATTATTATTATTATTATTATTATTATTATTATAAAGAAGTAAGTTGAGAAGTAACAGAATGTATTCGATTTTGAATATGATAAAATCGTGTTTGCATTTTTGCATTTTCTCAACCAAAAAAAAAAACCTTTTAAAACTTATACAATATCAAAAACACTTTTCTTTAGCACTATCAAAATATCAATGAACGTCAGTATGTTTTAAGGCGCTAATTCACATGATTTATTTGTACAGTTTGATAATTATTAAACTAATAAACCTTAGAGAGACACTTATTCTATCTATTTGTCGTAGAAATGAGATATTTCTTTCTATCTTTGAAGATTCTTTGAGATTTGTTGCTATATCGGTGAATCACCTTCGCCTCATTGTCATGGATACGTGGCATTCTGACATTTGATTGGCAGGGTGTAAATAAACATTTATTGGTGGTGTTGATAAGTGACGGGTAACGTGTTTGGTTCTGGTCGTAAGTTCTTTAGCTGACCATTTAAAACGTAATTGACTTTTTATGTTTCAAAACAGTACCTTCTCATTTATTAACAATTCTATCGATACCATATGTTGTCGATTACACGAAGATTGAAGATAAGTGGCCTTATAGTCACCGAATTTGCGATCAATTTATTGGAAGAATTGTGCTTATTCTTTATATCATTTATTTCATGGAGTGTTTTTAAAATGTTGATCTTCATTTCACAAAATAAATTTTGCTAATTTAATGAATCAGAATTTGTTTTCTCTTTTTATTGGTCAGATTTATTTAAACAATGATTATTAACTATAGAAGCTCTTTTAAAACGAAAACGTACTACATATCTACCGTGTATGACAATCAAACATAATTTCTATTTGAAAAGAAAATCAACAAAAACATATTCGTTTTTCTTTCTTTCTTTCTTTTTTTTATTTCTTATTTAGGGGTATAGGATCAATTCCTTAAATATAGTAGCTGAACAGTGTTTACGCCTTGGTCAAGATTCTTTTTAGTTATATTGGGGTTCTGGGGTGGTGAGGGAAAAGGGAAATCTTGGGGAAAAAACTATCTTCGGCTAGCGAAAAGAAAAACTCTTTCACACTCAAATCTGTTCTAGTGGTTAGAGGGAAGCAAATCCGCTTTGCTGGACCTCTCACCAACGAACCAATCCTTTAAAAGGTATGGGGTCGACAATATAATTCTAAAGGCTAATTGATACCATTTTCAATGGGTCTTGGAGTACGTCAACTTCTGATCACGATCTGTAGATTCATTTTCTAAAATTTCATTCCCATTAGCTGTTAATAAACGGAATCCTCTAACCGGTTGGTCAAGTCTAACGTACGATGATTATTATGAGATTGGAGCATGCGCACGGATGTACTGGGATTCCAATGAATCGAAGGTTAAACCTAACAAATTGTATGAATTGTCCGTCATAAATATAATATCCAAATGTATTCGCAATGGTGTTATGTATCCCTTATTAAGTTACAAATGACAAATTCAGTGAAGGTCTGTGTTTAATTTATCGTATTTCACCGTTTTGTAAGTTGTTTAAATGACCCGGGTTTTTTTATGACATGTAACCATGTTCTAAAATAAGATCCCACAGGCTGCATCTCACTGGGAAATCATTGTTATTTCTGTATTTATTCGAGGTTTTATCGTTGAACAAAATGTAGCATTGTTCATTAGGAACATCATTAAGTAGTTCAGCACAGTTTTAATTTTTTTTTCCTAGGAAATTTTGATGCAGCTTCAGAATGAATTTTTTTCTTGTGCTTTGTTTCTTATATCCTTCGTTTCGCGCGCTCTTTGTTGCTACAGTGATTACATGTTATTTAATAGCAGATTTCTATAAGTCATTTAATGATTTTGACTTTGAAATTACAGACATCGTAAAATTATTATGAATATAAAAATAATTGTCATGATAATGTAGAACGAAACTCCTCAAAGAAGAGTAGAATCGCTAAACTCATTTATTTAATTTCTTGCTAGGTTGGGCCCATAAAGTTGAAAACAAGGCACTACCCATAAATGAACGTTTTTACCTTCTTAATTGTATAATGGTAAATGGTCAGAAACTCACACTTTATTAGATTGTATTCTTTATAATGCTGTATAGATTATTTGAAATAAAGCTAGAAAAAAATGTTAAATTTTTAATTCTTAAACAAACCGTGATATGGTGAAGTATCGGTCAAAATTCTGATATACGGATTTAGTATAACTGACGTTGCCATATGTGTAAATAATGGTTTATAATGATTACGTTAGTATTATTTATTTATTTATTATTATTATTATTATTATTATTATTATTATTATTATTATTATCATCATCATCATCATCAACATTATTACATTGTATTATTATTATTATTATTATTATTATTATCATCATCATCATCATCATCATCAACATTATTATTATTATTATTATTATTATTATTATTATTATTATTATAGTTGTTGTTGTTGTTGTTGTTATCTTGAATTATTTTTATAGCTTTTGCTATATTATTAATAATACAGTATCTTAGGTTCAGACAATTTCTGTTTTATACAGCATTCTTTAAAGAATAAAGGAAAAGAGAAGGGTCGGTATAAGTGGGGGGAAAATCTTTACCGCATGGGGCAAAAATGCGAAAATACTGTCGTGCTTGTGCAAATTTTGAATATTGTATTTTTAAAATACACAGAACTTTCAACAGCTGCTTGTACGATGAAAACGTCTGCGTCTGTAGAAGCATGTCTGGCAGCAAATCCATTTTTCCTGGAGGTGATTACTGAGGATGTTAATAAAGCATTGCTTGTTTTCTGCGTTACGAAGGAAAAGCTCCTTTTTCATTTTACATGGAGTGGAATTTGTAAATTTCAATGATGGCGGGACCTTTCCTTTGCACCTACGGATGTGCGTTACAGATTTTGTAGTTGTTGTGTTTGAATACCCGTCGAAGACGACAACGGTGTCAGTATTTTTGTACCTCTTACAAAGAAAATGAAGATATTTTTGACAAATTCCACCAAATGTGGGCCTTTCACATGGTATTTTATTTTTTTAAAAAATCCACCAGGCAATATCAGACGCAGTTTCTTTTGATTTTTTTTTTTAAATAATGCAATTATAAAGTATTACAGGACAACCCCACTACTCCTTCAGGTTTTTTTTAAGTTAAAAAGTTACGTGAATATGTTTCATGTCTCAATTTTATTTCTTTATGTTTAAGGCAGTTCCCAGCCAACGGTGGAAAAATTCCTCGAATTGGAAAGTTTTCTGAAAATTTTTACACAAATTTCTTAAAATGTGCATTGTTGAATAAAATAAAAAATTTATCTGCTTGGGTTTTCGTTTTTTTTTTTCAGTAGTCTTAATCCTACCCCATTTTTCGACAATCTAATTCTCATTTCTAAATAATTCTGGTTGTTTGTTAATGTTTCAAAAAAGACTAGATGTAATGGAAACAAATTTTATTTTTATGGTTTTAATCAATAGTTTAATTAAAAAAACGTGCCATGATAAACATAACATTTAAATAATAAAGCAGAATTTATTATAGCAGAGTGTGCAAAAAATGTCTTAATTTTCGTTGACAGTTTATCACAAAAGTCCAAATTTTATAATTCATCTGTAAAATACGTTTCTTTAAAAAACAACACATAAAAGTTAGTTTGTTTCATATTCTTCAAAATGAAATTTAAAAAAATCATATGCTTTAGTTCCAGTACGCTTAGATTCGAATCATTCTAGTATGAAAGAGTTTGTCAGTTTGTTTGCCTAAAATCGGGTACTCCGGTTTCCTCCACCATTCCAGAATATACTGAAAAAAATCATCAATAACATAAACGAAGCATACATGATACTGAATCCCCCCCCCCCCCCCACTGATTTTTTTCCGATAAGGCAATTCTTTAGACAACCGTGTAATTTTTATTTATTTAAAAATGAAATATATCGATAAATATATCAGCTTAAATCACAGGATTATCAACTGACCAAATAAAAATAAAACCTGGTATCTTCAGAACTTTATGACAAGACATTTAAACTGTCATCAAAGAAATGTGGGATTTTACATATAAATAAACAGGTTTATTTTCATTACAAAGTTCCCATGAACAATTTTATGTTATTAATTAGCGAGTTACATGTTCAACTGTATAATCAATACGAATTAAATAAATGTTCTTTGAATAATTTTTCCCTAGTACTTATCGCTGATCAAATCGGTAACTGATATGCCATCTAAAATGGATCACGTGGAAAATTGCATGAGATATATCTTTTTCCATCCATGCCCATCATATGTGTCATGTGCAGAATTTTGAATTTTTACCAACAGTAAGATTCAAAACTCTGCACTTGACATTAGTCACCGAAATTTTCTGTATGTGGGTCCATGCCTTCAAAATGATAAGTTAAATAAATTGATTATTCAAATATTGTTATTTGCTAACAAGCATAATGAATACATTTTTATCAAATAAATAAATAAATAAATAAATAAATAATAAATAAATAAATAAAAATAAATAAATAAATAAACAAATAAATAAATAAATAAAAAAAAAAAATACTTTATGACAATACTATCAAATGTATTTAAATAAATTGGATATATTATTTATTTATTTATTTATTTTTTATTTATTTATTTATTTATTTTACTTATCAAAAAATTCATTCATTTATTTATTTATTTATCTATTATTTATTTATTTTCATGTGTTATTTTTTATAATACCACAAGTTAAAAGAATTACCTCAAACTCAAACAGTTCATTTTGAAATTGTCAATAATAGTATCCTAATTAATTTTAATTTTGTTCATGGCTGAAATGGACGCTCATTGTTGATTAAACTTATCGAGTTTCGCGTGACCTTAACCATTTCTTTTTTTTCTTTCTTTCTTTTTTTTTTCTTTCTTTCTCTTTTTTTTTTTTTTTTAATAGAAAATAAACAAATAAAAAGAAATCTGCAATGGAATTCACCAGAGTACCACGTGATACCTTATAGCGTTTGTGCGGGACAATTATTTCTATTGACAACGGAATCGCATAAAGTTACGTTTTCCCGTAATTTAACGACGTTTTTTCGGGAATATTTGACGTAGACGTTATCCATTTCATTCCGCACAAACGTTAAGAGGTATTGATCACGTGGTACGCTGGCGAATTCCATTAAAAACAATGCCTGGGAACCATGTTGTCGTAAAATTTATCTTATGTTTAAATTTGTCAATCATAATTGAATCAAAAAACCTCCATATAGTATATACTTGAAATTAAAAAAAAACAACATTTTTTAACTAATTCGATTGAAATATAAAATGACGTATATGAAACAAGAGTAATCTGCAAAACGAAAAACGTTTCATGACTTAAATAAAAATAGTTTAAAGAATTCAATTTTAAATTTCCATCCGGGCAGGTTCATGTAGGTAAAACATTTTGAGTACTCTCAATAATCCTCTATGGTAGATGGGTAAGGGGGTTATGTACGATTATCTCTTTAACTACCACAAAAATGTGTATCATTTTCATCATAGTTGACACACGATCTGTGGCGCCACGGATTTTAAACTGTCTGGTTGTTAGGTTTTAAGACGATACAAAAAACGGGCTGCGGAAACTTAATCATGACGTCAAGTAGTTATTTGTCACGTGACCGGCCTTTTGACACCTGTCAGCGGGATTGAGTCATTGACTACCTAAGTCTTTTACGACAACCGGGTTTCGTTTTAACCCTCATTCGGTAGTTTATCACTAAACATTATACTTCACAAGTAAACATGGTTGTATTCAAGAGCCCTTTATGTCAAAGTCTAGAACACGGGTCAGGCTTGGTGGGACCTTCTGTAAGGCAGACACTGCACTTCCCGCGCTCATCTTGTTATTAAAAAGGGTTAATTATTTTTCCAATAAATGATCTATTTTACCTCGCATTTGACTCGTATCTTTGCCATAATGGTACTTAATGTCGACATATCTTTTATTCAAAGCTGTTTCTTCCTCGATATTTTATTTCATCTTTAAAAGGACTTACAAAAAGATATTTTATTTTGTGAGAAAAACCAGCACCACGTTGACACAAAGAGGTAAAGTCCATGTCAGCGTGTTTCTTAATTCTGTTGTATCAAAGTTAGTTCGCTATTTTACCTCCTGCCGTAGTACTTATGGCGTTTCACGTTGCACAAAATTTAAGATGTTATCCTTAAGAAGTTTTGCAAACTGTGACAACGTTACATAATTATAATTGATATATCTATCAACACGAGAAGTCAAACTTATCCTTTTTTTTTTTTTTTTTTTGTGGTATAAATACACGTAACGGAATCTATGATAGATGACAATATAAATTTATATATATATATATATATATATATATATATATATATATATATTATATATATATATATAAATATATATATATATATATATATATATATATATATATATATATATATATATATATATATATATATATGCTTTAAAATAATAAAAAAAAAAGTATTAAATAGATTAAATAGATTTGTTTAGCAATATCAAAA
The DNA here is from genome assembly GCA_029721355.1 of Tegillarca granosa. Taxonomy (NCBI): domain Eukaryota; kingdom Metazoa; phylum Mollusca; class Bivalvia; order Arcoida; family Arcidae; genus Tegillarca; species Tegillarca granosa. The sequence continues at coordinate 19,030,154 of CM056598.1, read as the reverse complement.
AACAGCATAGAGCATAGTTTTGAAAAACAAACAAACAAACAAAAATCAAAACCAGAAAAAAACCAAAAAACAATGACACAATCAAGAAAAATATCACAATGCACTAATAACATAAGAAGCATGAGTGGACACTGGTTATAGAGTTCCTGAAGTCAAACATAATGAAATCATGAATTAAACACAGGTTTTATTGAACGGTGCTGCAATAATCTCGGATGTTATGACATAAGTAAAAATGCGTGAGATCAATTAAACATTTAACTACATGTACTTTGAAAAATTAACGACCGAGTGGTTGATTGAATGTTCAGTGTTGTTTAAGGTCACATCAGCAATTTTCAGCTATTCGTGACGAGGTAATTTTTATTCATCTCTGGGATTAATCTTGTGGTGCACAAGTATACGAGTGTATCTGATCTGTATGGCGACAGACACAATTTCATAACTTTTTACAAAGACAAACAATTTGAGAAGAATCAGTATACAAATAATACATGTGGGGTTCGAGCCCATGACCGCCCACTCACTGAGCAAGCACTCTACCCACTGAGCTACCGCAGTGTACTTAAATGTTTGCATTAACCACAGACCACTCAATCTATTTTACTGGTACCGAGCCAACGAGAGCTTACGACAAGGAAAAAAAATTTTTCCCGCTTGCGGTCGAATCCACAGCAGCGAGACGCCCTTAGCATAAAGGCCACCTTAACCACTCGACAAATGCGGTCCCTACAAAAAATGGACACCTGAGCCGAAAACTAGTAACATTGACAAAGCATTCTTTTGTTTAAAAAGTGTATCTTGTTACCTTAATGTTATATTTATGTTGACAACTTTAAAAACATGACCAAAACGTTTTCCATTGTTTGATAGTCAAGCTGAAAAAATATATTGGAAAGGGTTCTTCTTCTTCTTCTTCTTCTTCTCCTTCTTCTTCTTTCTTCTTCTTCTTCTTCTTCTTCTTCTTCTTCTTCTTCTTCTTCTTCTTCTTCTTCTTCTATCATTCCTTCGTGGTACCTAGTTATACTCGTTCTCAGAAAACTACCATTTTATTGGATAGGTAATTCGTGGTTTATAATTTCTATTTGCAGGCAATATGTACATGTATACTTTTTTGTAAATATTTTGTAGATTGTATGTTAATAAAATTGGGACATCACAAAAATGGTTGATTTCACAGTATCTGAACGTAAAAAGTTTTCGAGTTTAACTATCAATGGTCAGATTGTATGTTGACAAAATGACCGCAATGCTTGTTTCATTCTTTTAGGAGCTATGCTTGCCGAGTAGCATAAAGCACCGGCTTACGGGCCACGGTGCCTCTCAAAGGCTCAAATCAGGTTTAAATCGATCTCAAGCAAATCCTAGTGTGAGAAAGTTTGTCAGTTCGCATTGCCGAAGGTAGGTGGCTTTCTATAGACACTCCGGTTTTATCTACCATCCTAGAACTCGCTAGACTGGTACGCAAGACACAATTATTCCTTCCGCTCATTCTTTCCCTGTCGGGATGGTTTGGATATTTTTCAGTTACTAACGAGAAGAAAGCAATAAAATGAAAAAAGAGAGAGAAAAAGAAAGAAAGAACTGTAAAAAGAAAAAAAACCGAGTAAGTCTCTACAAGGAGTAAAATTGTCATTATATTCTTTTCTTTCAATCAAGATTTTAAAGCGCAATTCAAAAGAATAAATAATATTTGAGACTAAAATGAATTAGATGTTTAGTGCATGTAAAACCTATTAAGAGGTAAAATAATAATTTTAGGCATTTCTATTATAATTATAGATACAGATGATCAAATATTGACAAAAGCATAGAACTGCAGCTACGGACTTTAGAGGCCAGCCAGGGAGACAGCTGGTGACTTTCATTACATAAACCAAATAACCCCCGTTTCCTTACTTCAAATCAAAATGGAGAAGTTTAAACGGTGAAAATCACGCGTTTACTTTATCATATTAAAAGCAGTTTTAAATTTATGTAAATAAAAAATATATTACGCGCTACATCAAAATTTTCAATGTGTGGGTGATGTTTTAAAGGGGATTTTGGATTATACTCGGGAGGTCCATGACCTAACATGACATATATTAATACTATCAATATTTATATTTTATTTAATGTAATTTTATGATTCAGTGTAATTAAATTCTGAAAACTTAAATCTATCAATGTCATTAAACAAACAGAAACACTCGGTAATTGTTCTTTATCTGTTGGTTTCTATTAACGGCTAAAACAAATAACTATCTGAAAACTTACACAGCCAGACTTTATCATATTACAAGTTTTTTCTTTCTTTCTTTTTAAATTCTAAAACTCGGTTCAAATTACATGCGTCTTAATTTTCTATTTCTAAAAACAACTACTCTCTATATATATATAATCGATGGTACAGTTTATTCATTGTAAAAATCTGTATGCAAATTTCGTATCATTTTCTTTTCATATTTTTTGCGGTTAGTAATGTCATGTGCTACTTTTGAATTTTTATAAAATAATACAATTCAAAAGTAGCACATGGAAATTTTGTCCGTGCTACTTTTGAATGTATTATTTCATAAAAAAAATTCAAAAGTAGCACATGGCAGTAAAGCAACTGTTTGTGTAGTTAACATTATTTTATGTTGGATCAACTTTGGTTTATAAATAGATTAGACCCTAAAAAGGTGGGTCTTCTATACAAAAGTTTGTTTTTCTTACAAAGGTGGTTTTATCTTAAAAAGGCGGGTTTACCCTAAAAAGATGGGTCTATCTTACAAAGTAGGGTTTATCTTACAAAGGTGGGTCTACCCTACCAAGTTGCGCTTATCCTCCACAAAGGTAGTTCTTCCCTACAAAGGAGGGCCTACCCTACAAAGATGCGTCTACAATACAAAGGTGGGTCTACCCTATAAAGGCGGGTCTTCCCTACAACGGCGGGTCTACCCTACAAAGATGCGTCTACCCTACAAAGGTGGGACCACCCTACAAAGGCGGTTCTACCCTACAATGGTGGGTCAAACCTACAAAGGCGGGTAAAAAGGCGGGTTCACCCTACAAAGGTGAGTCTACCCTACAAAGGTGGGTCTACCCTACAAAGGTGTCTATCTTACAAAGGTGGGTCTACCCTTCACAAAGGTGGGTCTATCCTACAAAGTAGGGTCTATCTTACAAATGTGAGTCTACCCTACAAAGGTGGGTCTACCCTACAAAGTAGGGTTTATCTTACAAAGGTGGGTCTACCCTAAAAAAGTGGGTATACCCTTCAAAGGTGGGTCTTTCCTACAAAGTAGAGTCTATCTTACAAGGTGGGTCTACCCTACAAAGGTGTCTATCTTACAAAGTAGGGTCTATCTTACAAATGTGGGTCTACCCTACAAAGGCGGGTCTATCCTACAAAGAAGGGTCTATCTTACAAATGTGGGACAACCTTACAAAGGCGGGTCTTCCCTAAAAATTTGTGCTTACCCTCCACAAAGGTGAGTCTTCCCTACAAAGATGGGTCTTCCCTACAAAGATGCGTCTACCCTACAAAGGTGCGTCTACCCTACAAATGTAGGTCTTGTCGGCCTAGTAGTGTAATTATTAAGCGCCAGTTTATGGATCAAAGAGCCTCCCACATTCTAGTTTCGAATACTCACTAGAAGTGAGTAAACTAATGGGTTTTTTAATTTTTTATTTTTATTTTATTTAATTATTTTTTTTAAAATATCTTATTTATTAATTTATTTTTTAATTTTTTATTTCATTTTATTTTATTTTATTTTGTTTTATTTTATTTTATTTTATTTTATTTTATTTTTATTTATATATATATATATTTATTTATTTATTTATTTATTTATTTATTTATTTATTATTATTATTATTTATTTATTATTTATTTATTTATTTATTTGCTTCAATCAAGAATTTTTCAGTTATATCGCTTCTGGGATGGTGGATAAAACCGGATTGCCCGGTAAAAAAAAAAACTACCGACCTTCGGCAAGCGAACTGACAAACTTTCTCAAACTAGGAACTGCCAGAGTGGGATTCAGCAATCCGAAGCGATGGAATGTTTTAGATCCGTAAGCATGCACTTTAGACCACTCGGCTATTGAGGCCATCCGATTCAATTTTCATACATATAGCCTCTGTGACCTATACATGAGCTCAAGGTCATGACATAACAAATTTTCAAAGGCAGAAATAAGTTATGATCTTGACACAAATTTATTTGACAGACACAATCGAAGATGACCAAATTGATAGGACCCCCCCCCCCCCCCCAACCCCGAGTATTAAGTTTGCTTTAGGTATAAATATTAAATATATAAATTTTATACCCTAATACAGTATAAGTATTTATTTTGGCGCTTTTGGCGTTACGGTAATTCCCGCTAAAATTAAAAAATGTCCACATTAATTTTAGCTCACCCGTCTAAGGGAAAACAATGACAGCACCAATATTAATACACGCTAAATTTTAAAGACCATCGAAAGCGCCAAATATAATACACGCTAATATTAATTAATACAGTACAGTATATTCATCCCACATTTAATCTTCACAAAAGCTAACAATGGCTTTCTAAGTTTCCTTTCAATACTAAATTTCTACAGAATAACTGGTTTTAAAAGATGGGTGGTGACAGGTGGTAATAAAGTTGCTACTGTAATTTGAAACTCGACACTGCTATGTGGAACTTTTGAAGCGGGGCTGAGCTAGTCGTGGTGTTGTTGTGTTGTATATAGATATAATAAAAAGTGATTTACTGCCAGACTTTCTAATTAGCCTCGTGGTAGAACGAAACTTATCAATGTTGAGTTGAGTAATGGTGTTCGACATCCCAGTCAAGAATATTTCACTGATATCGAGACGTCGCCAGCTATATGCGAAAGTGCACTTTCTTTCTAATTAGACTCGTGGTAGAACGCTAGCTTATCACCTGGAAGGAGTTGAGTTGAGTAATGGTATTTGACATCCCAGTCAAGAATATTTCACCGATATCGAGACGTCGCCAGCTATAAGCGAAAGTGCACTTTCCGACTTTCTAATTAGACTCGTGGTAGAACGCTAGCTTATCACCTGGAAGGAGTCGAGTTGAGTAATGGTGTTTAACATCCCAGTCAAGAATATTTCACTGATGTCGAGACGTCGCCATCTATAGGCGAAAGTGCAGAAATGTTGCATGATGGCATTATCAAGCAGGGTTCTTTCTCGTGCCACGCCTGTCATGACACGGGGCCTCGTTTATTTTAAGCTCCCATCCAAAAGAACCGTGACTATCATTTTGTAATGTTGATTGTTTGGCGAAAGAACGGGGTTCAAACCCACGACCTCCCACTTACGGAGCGAGTCACCCGGAAGGGCCAGGTTCGATCCACGGCAGGGTCATTATGCCAGCTCGAGGGTGTGGTTTTTTTTCCAGATATTCTTCCCTCGTGTTACACTTTTATGCCCAGAAAACCTTAGCAATGGAGGGACTTTCAGTCTTGTTGCAAGTGATTAAGGGGAGAAAACTCTACATACAAAATGTGAATTGTCTCTCCCACGATTTCAAATTGCCAGTTTAGAGATCAAACCAGTTTCCTTTCAGTAAAAAGAGTGCACTACAATAAAGCTAAATGATTATGGTTATAAAGTCTGGCAAAAAATCCCTCTGTGGTAGTACCATTAGCAATTTATGGAAACTAAGGTCTATACTCAAAGGGGCCTTGGTGGTAGAATAGTCTAAAGCATGTGCTTACATAGCACAAGTACTTTTCACCACCTAGGTTCAAATCTCATAGTGTGAGAAAGTTTGTCAGTTCGCTTGCCAAAGGTTGGTGGTCTTCTTCAGGCACTCCGATTTTCTTCACCGTTCCAGAACTGACGGCCTGAATTGGTGAAGGATTCTTGATTGGGGTGTGAAACATCATCCTCAACTCTATGGTCAATAACTCAATCAAATCAGCAACATCGTGTAATGGTGAAGTATGCATGCTACAAGACCAAACTACTGTAACCAGCATAACATCATTTCAAGAGTCACATGAGGTATGCATATACCAAATACAAAATTTCATGATTTAACAGAGATCAGAGTAATATCTGTCCCTCAGACTATAAAACGTAGATTATTGAGCCTCTGTAGCCTATGGTCTAAAGCACCCACTTACAAGTCAAAGTGCCTCTCAACCCCTAGGTTCAAATCCCATTCCAACAGATTTTAGTGTAAGAAAATATGTCAGTCCCCTTGTTAAAGGCTGTTACTTTTTAACCAGTTTCCACCATCCCAGAACTGGCCATCTATACATGTAAGTGAAATCTACTCTGATAAAATGCAGTTTCCATGGTTTGCTGACTGAGCTCTCTATAATACATCTACAAAATTCATTTCGGATACAATAAAATAAAAATGCAATGATTTATTCACTGTACAAATTCTACTTCAAAGAACAACAAACAAATACATGTATTTACGAGAAATGAAATGTTTTATTTTGATGCATAGAATATTCTATATCTGATAAGGCCATCTTAGCCATTGTATTTTGTCAGTGTGTGTCAGTATCAGAAAATTAATATTCAAAAAAAAAAAAAAAACCAGAAAATTAATAGTGTTTTAAACACCATCTTAGCACTAAAATTAGCAACATTTTTTCTTAAAAATTCATATTTAACTAGAAAATAAACTCAAACTTCTGCAATACTCACAACAACTTTTAAAATACCAAAATAGTTCTAGATGTTGCTTTTGTTTTTGAGTCTAGTTTAATAAGAGGAAAACCAGTCATAGGAACAGAGTTAATATCCTACAGAGTCTATCAAAAAAATTTAACCAAAAACATTGTGTGCATATTCAGGAAAATCTTCTAACAATCTGACATTCAAGTCAAAATTAACTACATGTACAAGAGATCTTTTACATTTCATAAAATTAGCATATAGTGCTGAATAGAATTTTTTTTTTCAAAATTGAACTGAAAATGCTCAAATGCAAAAAATTTCTAACAATCTTACATTCAAGTCCAAACGAACTTCATGAGATCTTTTACATTTCATAATTTAAGCTTATATTGCTGAAAAGAACATTTTTCCAATAAATTTCACTGAAATGCTCAAATTGTGTCACAAAATAGATTAAAAATGATAGAAATATTATCAAAAAAGAAAATTAGAGGGTAAAAATGTTTCTATTTCTAAATCTAATGTTATAGTTCATCATGATGTGGATCTCTATGATCTGTTGGTGGCTGGTTACATCTTGTAGGTGTTGAGAAATCAAAAGCATATTCACATCTACTTGGTTCATATGCATTGGTTAATTCGTGTTCTGTGCCACATTTAAAATGCACCTAAAATTATAGAAACAGACATATTTTGTACTACATCAAGCCATTTTAAGTGAAATATTCTATAACAAATTCAAACCTATTAAAACTATTTATTCTACATACATTTGTATTTTAAAACTTGCATCACATTATTTTATGCTTTTGGATAAATAATAATTAATTTTTTAATTTAGGGCTACATCGTTTCCAAAACTAGGTTTGAATCCAGCTTGTAAAGATCCTGCTGTAAAAATATTTGTCAGTTTCCTTGCTAAAAGTTTGTGGGTTTTCTCTCAGTGTACTCAAAAGTCCCCCAACATTCAAGAACTGACTGTAGGGGGTTCAAAATTATATTTTACAATGATAGGTCCAGAACTTTTTACCTTAGGGGTTCAAAATTATATTTCACGATGATAGGTCCAGGACTTTTTGCCTTTGTTTTTGGTAGGTCCCACATTAAGATTGGGAGGTCCCATATCAGTACTGGAAGGTCCATGTGCATCAAAATCGAATAAACTCATGTTGATCAACTTTATTTATATTTTTGATTTAAATAAACAAATATATCATATACAACTTACACTTAAGCTACTCTTTTGTCAAGGCATCAGCACATTATATTTTCATTTTTGAAAATGATCGGACAACAGCAATGTGACAAATTGCAATTAATTAAGTGATTTTGAGACTGTTTTAAAACACAAAGAAAGAGAAGTGTATTCTTAAAATTGTCCAGCAAAAAAACAGCAGTATGTTCATATTTTTACCGTAAAAATTCCCAGGGTCCCAAAGTAAAATCAAAAGGTCCCGGACCTCAGACCCCGGAATCTTAAACCCCTGCTGACCACCTTTAAACAACACAAAGAATCTCACCAAGGGCGTGACAATACAATTACAGGTACTCAACACCATTCTACTGGATTTCCTCTCAGATGTGTCACAAGATTTGAATTAGTTTCTGTGTATGAAAGGATTTTTCAAAAGAGATTTATATTTGCTTTGGAATTGTATTGCATCCTAATTACTGTAAATTAATACTCTTTAATACACTACAAAATAACTTCACAAATTCAGCTTACTTTTACAGATCGATCTGGCCCATTCCAGCAATTTTGACCTCTTTCTAATTTTTGTGACTCGTAACGATCATTTTCTGGACCACTCCAATGACCCCATGACCTGTAGAAAAAAAAAATAAAAAATAAATAAATAAATTGTGCATTTTATTCAAAATCATTGTGGTAAACACATTAAATTTTTAAAATTCCACTAATTTGGATCACTGTAATACGTAACAGTATGGCTAGCTTTTAAGTGTTTGAATTATGTAACCACTGTTTGTAAAACATGAATAAACAGGTTAGCTTTTATCCCTTTTTTAAGTGCATTAACTTTAAGGCTGTAAATAGTTTAGAATTACTGATATTTGTGTAGCAGTAATAGCACTAAAACTAGTGCAATTTGAAAATGTAAAAAAATTGGGAAGTAAAATTTAAAAATTTTAATTTTTTTTAAAAACAGAACTTCAAAAGTCATTGCCATTTCAGTGCAGTAATTCTTATACTCACAAATATCTCTTTGAACTCTATTAGCTTAATGTATACAAACCCGTCATAAAATACACTTTATGCAACAAAAACAACATTATGAAAATCCTCTCATTCAAAGTCCAATAAATGTAGAAAGTGTACAAAATGAACTTTTTACACTTTGAAAAAAGGCACGTTAATTTGAAGAAAATCATCATGACATGAGTTACATAGTTACAAGCTTTCTACTAAGTATCTCAACACATACCCTAAACTTGTTTCAGCTCCACCATTTTTGGGTCGTTGTGATGCCCGATCAAATGGGCAAAATTTATATGTATATTCTCTATCTGTGTATTCGTAACAGTTATCTTTTAATACACTATACTCATCTTCTGGACCAAAATCCATCGCTAAATAATTATTTAATGCTCTGAAAACGAAATAAAGAAATTTAACAGCAACTAAAGAAATTTAACAGCAACATAATTTACCCAATTTAATTTCAGAACCAAAAGAAGCTTCAGGATATTATTTTTTCTGTTTGCAGAAAACCACTACCTCAATTTCCCTAGAGATCCCTGGAGAACAATCATTTTGTCATTTTGAAGAGAAACTGTCAACTTGTCAAATTATGTGATTCTAAATGAAATGGAAAATAAAAGAATATCTACATCACAATGAGTGGCAGACTTAGCTTAGCAAAGATCAGGGTTTGGATTCAAATTGGAACAACTGAAATTTTCAGAAATTATTTTTCTTTAATCCTAAACTGAAGCTGTTAGATAAACTTCACTAGGCATGTCTTTTTGATGAGACTAATACCTGATATCTCTTGTCTCAGTGCATAAATGACACCTCTGTAGTGTTTGAAAAAAGAAAGCTACTTGTGACTATTACAGAGGATGCTTTCCACTACAAGCAATATACACATACTTAGCACAGCAGTAAAGTTCCAGAAAAACCAACTGATATGTCAGATTCTTTTTTTCAAACACTACAACTTTGAAAACCATAATCAAGCTATTACAGTATCAAATTTTGCCAGAATTACTCAAGTTAAAGAATAAATTTGAAACTGTGGCTAGAAAAATTAAATCTTACTCTTTGTCTCTGTTACTCTTTGGATATTGTACAAAAAAGTAGTGTATTTACCATGTAGATCATCACCAAGAAACATTGACAAATAAAGAAAACTTACGATATTTCTTTTTCTATATTTTTAAATTTTTGGTCTGCTTCATCATATTGCCTCCGAGCTTCATTTGCAACTATAGAATAAACAGAAAACATGACATGACAATAATGTTACATATAATGTATAAGGCCATGCCAAATTAATTTGTAGTTTGTCAGACCTGCCCGCCTCTAGAATTTAGAATTCAAAATAAAAATAATTTCATTTTTCAAATCTTTTACGCCTGTCTAAAAATTGCATTCAGTTTAAACTTTACAATATCAGGGCAGCATTTGTTCAATGTTTTACTATTAAAAAGCTCTTAGTGCATTTATTACTTGCTTTTTTGAATGGGAGTTTGCCACAACAGCATATTCTTTGCTTTTATCACTTATATTTAAACTTTTTTTTGGCCTTCTACTGCAATAATGATCTTTTTGTGCATATTTTTAACTTGCTCGCCTATTTCAATTTTTGTTTGACTGAAAAAAAATGTTTTAGAAAAAAAATACGTTTAATTGTTAATTGCTTGCTAGCCTCTATTTTTTTCAAAAAAATCTGTAGAACTCAAAATTAATTTGGTGTGGCCTAATGAACATACATTTCAAAATTCAAAGTAGTCAAAATATTTATTATAAAATATCCCACTTCTCCATTTGGGCACCAACTATTAAACATCTGAACACTTTTATTAGTAGACAATGTAGATGTAAATAAAATGTGGGGATGTCCATATATATTGGATTTATTTAACCAATGAACTACTACACTCACTATTCAATTTGTTGTGCAAAGGTGTGACTTTTATATCCACTATAGACCCCTTCTCTTAGCAGGGGCTTCAGTGGCCAAGTGGTTTAATGGGTGAATCACAGTACTTCTATAATGACCTTGGTTCAAATCTTAGTGGGACAGAATATACTGAAAGAAAGTTCAAAGGTCAGAGATTTTTCTCGGGTTACTCTGGTTTTCTCTACCAACCTACAATTGACTGCCTCCATATGATTTAAAGAATCTTGACTGGGGAGAAAAACATCATTACTTGATTGGTGTTCGGTTGTTATATTTTTGTTAAAAATGTATATTCAAAAATGTTTTCTTTTTTCTACAACTATAACAGTTAATTTTTTAAGACAGTAAAATAAATTCAGGGAATTATTTTTCCCCATGCACAATGAATTTACAAATGTATTTTTGTTATGCTAATTACAATGTTTCAGAAGAAGAAATGAAAGTCACTAAGTTGGATTGGTAACAAGAGATGTCATAGATAGAACATGTATAATCGCATGCAGTCATGTGATCATTCATATGCAAAGTCATGTGATGAATATTCATATAAATGAAATTTCTCTCAAACTAAGGATAACAGGAACCACACAGTTAAACAAAAATTAGATTTCAAGGTCTCCTGAAAGATTTGTGACTTCATTTTTAAATGCAAATTTTTTGAAAAAAAAAAACAGTCACTTATTTTCAAGTCCTAGTCAGAATTAGGCAGGGTTTGAATCTGATCTTGGCAATTTAATGCAATCACTCTACAAACTAAGCTTTCATTGAAGTTTATTTTATAAATGAAAATTGGTTTTATTCAGTTCTTGAATGGAACTATGCAATGTTTTAACTGGAAGAATGGAACTATGCAATGTTTTAACTGGAAGAATGGAACTATGCAATGTTTTAACTGGAAGAATGGAACTATGCAATGTTTTAACTGGATGCATGGAACTTTGCAATGTTTTAACTGGATGCATGGAACTATGCAATGTTTTAACTGGAAGAATGGAACTATGCAATGTTTTAACTGGAAGAATGGAACTATGCAATGTGTTAACTGGAAGAACGAAACTATGCAAAGTTTTAACTGGAAGAATGGAACTATGCAATGTTTTAACTGGAAGAATGGAATTATGCAACGTTTTAGCTGGAAGAATGGAACTATGCAATGTTTTAACTGGAAGAATGGAACTATGCAATATTTTAACTGGAAAATAATCATTGTATGTCATGTTAAAAACTGACCTTCTATAAGTTTATTAGTTTCTTCATCATAATCTGGCATCTTTAATTCTTGGTCTGCTTCTGTCTGCAAAATATACAAATTAAATAATTTTATAATAATTGTACAGATTTAGGTGTTCCGGTAAATACATGTAGTAGAATACTAGCCAAATTTGAAGAAGGTCTCGGGTTCAATCCTTGTTCCAACTTCCTATATTGTATTCCCCAATACCAAATACAATTTGTCACCTTGGCAACTGTGTAAACTTGATCTAAAATCTTTTTTTTTTTTTTAAATCAGACCTTATATCCTTATACCTTCAGGCAAGCAGATCAACTAAATACAAAATGTACTAGTATTGATCTTGGGAAAATTATTTCAATCTTTAAGAGTTTCTTTTAAACCTACCATGACAAAAAGTTCATACATACAGCATAAAAGTACGAAAAAAATACAAAATGTAAAATGTTCAGTCATTATTTACTTCATTTAGTATGCGTGTGTGTGTGTGTGTGTGTGTGAACATAACAAATAGGAACATTAATTAAAAAAAGCAAAAGATCAATTTTTGTTTTAGTGAATACATTTAATTTGATCATGAAACTTTAGACTATTGCACTGTATTGAATCGTATTGTATAAACACCATCACCTGGAATGAAAATGGGTTAACATGTTCAAAATTTCCTGTAGTTCCTTTTTTTGTCAATTCAACTAGTGGGTGGAAAATGAAACTAGACTGGTGATCCAAAAGATAACTAATACCCCCTCCACCCTCTCAGGAAACCGCCCACAGATATATACAGGTACATGTATATCCATAAATTGTTAGAATAAAAATTAGCTTTTTTCTGTTATTCTGAAGTTTTACCAATTTTCAGACAATAACCACATTTTATCATTCATTCTGTTTAATAGTGTTTTATTACAAATTTCATTATTGGGATTGTATAGATGTATAAATATAACACCTGATCTGGGAAATGGAAATAGCTTAGTGGGAATTATTGAGTTACCTTTATATGATCTGTGAGAATAAATGAGTTTGGAATACTTTGGAATACTGAATTTTCCTGTGGGTTTAACCTTTCAGTCCAAGATGAATGAAACTTCTTAAAAGAGGAATGTTTTCTATTACAATAACAGCAATTTAAAATTGAAAGGTTCATAACTTAATCAAACATATGAAGAGTAACTGTTTTTCAATAGCTGTACTCTGAACATTTGACAAAATATCACTGGAAAATACAGGAAATGAATGCATGCTGAGAAAAATGAACTGGTAAAACAACTGGCACTGAATGATCAGGATGTTAAAAGTTTATATACATGTGGTCAATCAGTGATCCATATCTATGTGTTAGTTGTAATACTAGTTGATAAAACCCATAGTATTTCATGAACTTTGTTAATTTTGTTCGCGATGTCGATTCTTCAAGATGGTTCACATTGAAATCTCCAGTTATAACAGTTGGAATGTTCATATGGGGAACATGATTCATCAGTCTGTCCATTTCTTTTAGGTAAGTATCGAGATTACTTGTTGGTGGTTTGTAAGTAGCAACTATGCAGAATCTGGAGAGAGACAAGCGATTTTGCAGAATGATTGCTAGTACTTCTTTTTTAATGTCACTAGTGTTTATTTCTTGAGAATGAAAATGTTCATGGACATATATCACAATTCCTCTAAGTGGAGCATATTGTCTTTTTGATAACAGTTCACTGTGTTTTGAAAGTGACTCCATGCGATCACGTCTAAACATGCCATAATGTGGTCTGTATATAAAACTGTCCTTTCGTTTTTGACCATAAGCATTGTGTATAAATATGAAGTCAATATGCAGACTTGTTCTGGAAATGGGTAAATCTTCAAAACAGAAAAAAGGGAATAACTCCAACACGATAAATGGGAAATCATCAAAAATTGTAAGGAACCTTCCTTTCATGACCATAAGCTTTCTATATCAATTTGAAATCAACTGGCAGAGTGGTTCAGGAGTTATAGTCCCGAAATGTTTAAAACTTCAGAATTACTGAAAAAGGGCCATAACTCATGAACAATGAAAAATCTTCCGTAATCGAAATGAACCTTTCTTTCATGACCATAAACTTTGCATATAAATATAAAATGAATTGGCACACTGGTTCTGGAGTTTTCATCCAGAAATGGGTTAAACTTCAAAATAACATAAAAAGGGGCATAACTCTTGAACAATAAATGAGAAATTTTCCAAAATCAAAAGGAACCTTCCTTTTCTAACCATTAGCACTGCAAATAAATATGAAATCATTTGGTTGAAGAATTTTTTTTTTTTTTTTTGAGTTATCATTTGAAAACCAAATATTTCGGATGGACGGAATGACGGACAGACATCAGGATCACTATATACCTCCCCCCCCCCCTTTGAGGTGGGGTATATCTTGGGGTTGGGGTATAAAAGATAACTGCTTGTATTAACCTAAAATTTCTTTCACATTTTGTTTAATTTCTATTTGTTTTAGATTGGATTTTATTAATGAAGTTTTATGACCAAGTAAAGATTTCAAATTAATTGAGATGGTCAATTATGGGATGGTTGATAAAACCAGAGTGCCCATACAAAACTTCCCACTTCCAGCAAGCAACAAACAAAATTTCTCACATTTAAATCTGCCCAAATGGGATTTGCATACAGGAATGAGGGGCAATGTGATTGGTAAGGTCAAGCTTTATTTAGACCACATGTTTACAATGTTGACCCCTGTAACCTAAAAAGAAACTTAATTTAATACACAACTGTTGAGAAATTCAAATGATGGAAATTGTATATCACAATTTAAACATTACCACAACCAACAATAAAAAAAATGGACAAGGCTTGTGAAACCATTCTATGTAATAATGTTGGTAATAATTAGGTTTAAAAATACATGCATTCCATGACCAGAATCTAAATATAATACAAGGTTAGGAGGGAATATATATATATAAAGGTAAAAACTACTAATTTTACTTTCTGAATTTGTTTTAAAAAAGATAACCAAATGCAAAAAAAACTGTGGGGATGGAAAAACTAAATACCAAGTCAATGTACACAAGGAAATTTAAAAAAAAAAATCTAATTTATAAGTACATGTAATAGGAATTACCTGTATTAAAATTCAGAGCCTAATGTTTTCTTACAACTTCAAAACCTAACGTAGAACTTAAAAATTTACAACTTATATTTAAACAAATGACGTCAGAGACATAAAAGCTGTGTCTTGTCTTTACTGCAATTAAATATCTCAGCATGATCAGTCTTACCATTATGAGAAAACTGTTGGTAAGGAAACGTACAATTAAACCTAGGACTAATTTTTGATTAGAATAGTTGATAAGGTTTCTTAATCCATAAGAAATAATAGGAAAGAAGACAACAAAACATACCATCAGTTGTACCATTACCACAAACAAAATTGATATAAACATCACAGTTAAAATGGTTACATGTAATCACATTACACCTTTTTTAAAATATTTTACATACAACAAGTTGAATGGGAAAAAGTTCTAAAAAAATTCCACTTCCAACATACAAACTAAAGGGTTACCTCCGACTGGTTAGATTTTGAGAGTAATTGATCCAGTTCTGACTTTGGGAGTGGAAGTTTTGGTTCGGATAGTTCCTGTTCAGATTTTGATGAATCTGGTTTTGGGAGTATCTGCTCTGTTTCTGACCTTTCACTTTGAGCAACAGATTCGGGTACAACTGTTGCCTATCAAAGTCAATCAAAACTCAAATATTAGCTTAGATCATTTACATATCTCTTGGGTTTTCATGCCATGTATAGCTATAACAAAATCTACTTGATATAATATGGCTCAAACTCACAAGTATGGCAAGTATGGCAATTTTACTCTGTCAATATTTTGAATTCTTCTGACTTTATCTTAAGATAATCTCAGCTACTGCCACCCCAGAAAAGCCTTAAGGAGAATCACATAATACATCTAAATGACATTGTATAGTTTAGCTAATCTGCGAGATACCACATGGCTAAACCAACTCAAACCACAGTTCTCCTAATACACTTCTACTTAAAATTAAAAATACATTAATCGTTACTTCCATTCCACATGCTCTGAGTTAATTTCTACAGGGATATGTTGGAAAGTTTTACAACACTATAGAGATATGTTAGAAAGTGTTACCTTTTTAACCTGTTTGCGTGGTTTTTTATTACGATTTGGAATTGTCAGAAGATCGTCTGGGCCCCTATTCATAATTCTCAATGTTGGCTTTGTAAAACCGAAATAAAATCCTTATAAATTGAATTTATGTTAGCAATACAAAAAGAATTAAAATAAGCAAGTATTATTAAACAAAAAATTCCAAAATTTTTTTGTAAAATCTTGTCTCAAAAAACACATACATTTGTCAGGCATGATATGAGACTTTGAATGCCAAAACCTGTCTCACTTCACTGGCCACATGTGTAAGACAAAAAAGTCTTTTTTTATTTTTTGAGCTAGAATGAATGCTAGGTTTAATGATTCTTTTAGCAAGCTTTTACAAACATTATTTATTCCATTACATGTAAATGTACCAGGACTACAACGTAAATATGTGATATTGATTACATTTAAAGAAATATTAAAGTTTCGATGTTATAACATTTGACTGTTGGGTGACAACAATATGAAGCTGTCCTGAAATAAACAAAGAACTCTGAATTCGCAATCATTTCAATTTTTATCACTTCAATAAATACTTTGAAGCTGTATACTATTTTGGTTTTTATCATTTAAATTTTAAATAGGTACTGATTTGTGATTTTTTTTTTTTTATCTTGAGCTGATTAAGTATTCAGAGTTTGATTAGTATAATTAGTAATTAACAACATGCATATATATGTATATATATTATAAACATTCTCTAAATATCATATTACACACAAATTAAGATCTGTTAACTAAACATATACATTTCAACAAAAACAATATAGTCCAAATTTCCTCTGACCCTAACACACATTATGTCTGGTGGCTGGGTGTAGGGTCAGAACAATTTTTATATCCAAAACCTTTTGATTTTCTAATACCAACTGGTGTTGGAGAATTTCACAAAAGCTACATGTACCATATTTCTTACTCTTCATGCAGCTGCCAGACATAAAGAGTGTTAGGGTCAAAGGAAATTCAAAATAAAAACAATATTGAATAACCAAATGCAATCTCATGCCAAAAGATTATCTGACCAAGATTTTATGATGTCCGGTCCTGAATATGAGATGATGTTATATAGTGTTTAAGCAATAACTGATTAATTATGAGGGGGGTGATTTTAAAAGATATGTCTCTTTTGAGTTATGAGACAAACACAGAACCTATTAAAATATGTCAAGAACACAATAAGTTATAACTAAATTAATAATGAAACACATTACAAGATGCCAGATTCACAACAAGTCATGATTAACAATGGAACACTTACTATATTCCAAGACCAATTCAAGTCAATGGAAACAATAGAACACATTAAAACACACCAGAAAAACAAGAAAAACACCAGGACCAAAAAAGAACACAAGCCAACAATCCAAGAACACTTCAAGCCATGGTTATCAATGGAACACAAAACCACACACCAACAACACAAGTTATTGCCAACATTTATCACATTACAACACACTGAAACACAAATCATGACCAGCAATGAAACACATTACAAAATTCCAAGAACACTTCAATAAATGGCTATTATTGGATTACATTACAACACACCAGAAACTTGAGTCAAGACCATCTATTTGACATGTCAAAACAAAATGAAAATCACAATGCATCAAACATTCAACACATAATGAACACATAACAACACAGAAGGAACACAATGAGTCAACATCATCAATGGAACACAAAAACAGCACGCTTGAAACACAACAAGTCATGACTAACAATAGAACACATGTCAATACACCAAGAACACAACAAATATAACTGTCAACACAGAATGAACGATGACTACTTCTTGCAAAGCATATGTATAAAGAAAGAGAACATGAAAAGAAGAAAGACAGAATGTACAACACATAATTAAAGAGAAATTTAGAAAGGGAAGATTAGGAAAACAAAACCAGCAATGGCATTTCATTTTGGTTTAAAACACAATCGGAGAGCATAATAATCCTAGTGATTAAAAATGAATTCTGTAAATAACTATGGAACTAATCCACTATACTCTGACAAAAAGAAAATTAAGGTTAGTGATGCAGTTGGTTACTTAACTAAATCATTTAGATACCAAATCCTTACAAAATCCCTCTTTAAAAAAAACATCAAACAAAATTAGTCCCTCTTTTTATGGAAAAATGAAAAAAAAAGAAATGTGAATAAAAAAGTCCATGTGGAGAAAAACAGAAATTGACAAGCACAAAAATTAGTGCAGGGAGACAATAATACAGCAAGCCAATAGAAAAATGCTGGTATACTCACATGATCAACGTCATGATCATGCTCATGATCATCTACGCTGTCATCTTCATCATCCTCATCATCATAATCCCCCTCCTCTCCATCATCATGACCCTCATCTGGAGAGGGAGGGGGTACATCATGAGGATCTGTATGGGGAGGAGCCTAAGGTGGAGCAAAAATGAATGTTAAAACAGAGTGCCATTTATTTCGAAAAAAAAAAGAACATAAATTATAAAATAAAATAAACAGTGAATTTAAAATGAATATTTAATGAATGACAGAAAATGAAAACTCAACACAAAAAAGGAAACGAAGAATCAAATACAGATGAGTGAGTGAGTGAGTGAGTGAGTGAGTGAGTGAGTGAGTGAGTGAGTGAGTGAGTGAGTGAGTGAGTGAGTGAGTGAGTGATCATGAGTAAGTGAGTGATCATGACTGAGTGAGTGAATAATTGTTAAAAACCACATTTGCATTATTTTAGGTTTTTGTGGCTAGAAAATATGAAAGATACTATAGTATCAATGCAACGCTAAACAAATGTAAAAATATATAAAACTTAAGATTATAAGGCTATAATGCTAAACTGAAAGAAATCAGTAGTATCATAAATTATAAATTAAACAGTGATGATAATTATATTTCATGGAATAAGTTCATTACCAAAAGAAAGTTTAAAATTTGAAGACAATGTTTAAAGGTCTTTCAACAATTATGCAGAGTAAAAAATATCCCTTGTACTGTTTCAGTTACAGTGTTTGTGACAGTAAATTATGCAAAACTTTCATAGAAAATCCAATTAACTTGAGCTAGGTTTTATATTTTTCATTTACTAAAGTCTAGTTGTAACTGAGAATTGCTGTGTACATTCCCAGTTACCATAAAATATGCTACAGAAAAATTTTATGCTAATCGCTGATGTACATGTACATAGCAAATTTTCAGTTCTGTCACTAGACAGTAGGTTCAAAATAGTACAAAGTCTAGCAAAATGTATTGATTAATTGTTGACCTTGACAGCGGATCCATTTTGGAGCTTGTTCTCCCTTTAAAATAAAAGAATGTGTAAAATAACTGTGGCCAAAGGAATAATAAAACAATTTTTTAACTAAAGTGAATTTTCATAAATGTGTAAACAGAAATATTGATGGTAATAAGGTAAGTGTTTGGAAATTTAATGTTAAAATGACACAGACCATAACATAAAACCAAGACAGAAAACAATGTTTAGCTCTGGAGTCAAGAATAGAATCTCTTTAACAGTAAAAACAGCAGACAAGAACATGACCTCTGAAATAGCAAAGATTGCAGACAGACAATTACAATAACAACCTAGTTTCTAATTACTAAACTAAAACATTTATAGCAGGAGAATGATGGTGTTAGGTTGGCGAGATACAAAAGGGAGATAACACTTATGAAACATCAAATTAATTCTTTTTTACATGTATAGGTAGATGTTTTTGAGAAAAAAAACAACATTTCTGTCAAATCACTCAAAAAACAACAATTATAGATCTATTATTTAATTATACAAATTACATTTGTGAGTATTTTACACTTTCCTGATAACTTTTGGTCTCCCTATTGTATCTGATTTTTTTTTTACTTGATATTCAGGACAGCTAATCCCTCAACACCTTTTCCTTAGATTTATCTTCCCTTTTTATCTCAAACCTCACTAACACAAGATTATCTCTACTTAATTTTAATCAAACAATAAGTTTTGTGGTTGTAATTATTAGGTTGATGCAAAAAGAAAAGAAATATTATTGGTACAAAAAAAAGAGAGACAAAAATATTTACTTTCTTTGTCATTGAAACAGTCAGTTTAGAATTATAGAAGAAACAGAAAATGGTGATCCCAGAAATTAAAGAAAAAGCTAAGTTGTAAATGTAAACAATGAGGGTTAAAAAAGAAGGTGCAGTCAGCAGAAATCAACAAATTTTCAGGTATGACATGAAGACATCATGTGACTTGATAAGTGGGGCTAGACTGACAGGTCTTAATAAAATAACAAGAACTATACAGGTATTGACATGCATATGTGATAGTCAGCATTTTTATACACATCCAATAAGAAATATTTAATGAGTAACGGATTGATTTTAAATTTATACCAACAGCTACTTGTATTGTATTCACCGTAAGACAATATGACAGAAACACACAAGGCAGAAATTAAAATTCACAGTTGAACTAACTTAAGAGTGAGACAGGAAAGTTTCACACCTAGCCAAAAAAAAAAAAAAAAAATGATGGCCTCCAAATAATGAAAACTGTCTTTCAAAATACTATACTGATGATGTTGATGATTGGTATCAGAAATGAATGCAACTGTCAGATGGAACACCAAAAATTCCAAAACAGCTGGACTAAGAATATTCAAACTTACCCATATTTAAAAGTCTCACAAAAATTGCTTTAAAATTACAACAGGCTTTTTGCTCACTAAAAATGTTTGAAAATCACATTATTTTTGCTCAAAAAAACAAAAACAATGAAAATGAAAATTAACATATTGTATCCTAATACTAATATGTCATATAAAAGTCAAGATGCATGTGAATTACCTCCCCATCTCCAACAGATGGCGGTTGTGGTGAGCTTTCTTCTGCTGGCTGTTCATCTCCTTTACTTTCTGCTGGTTCTGCAGATTCCACCACTGGTTGTTCCTTTTTATAAATCTGTTTTATATTCGGCCAAACTTTTTCGGTAAAATGATCTAAATCAACACTTTCATTTTCTTCAAGATATTCCTTTAAAACATATCAAAAATATATTTGAATCAAAATTTGTAAATACATGAATATGATATTTAAAGGCAATTGCAAACCTAGTTCACAGAATTCCTAGCTTAAAATCAATGAAAAAATCCAGTTTCAATATATTGCAGGTCCTTGGTGGCCTAAAAGTTTAGGGTGTAACATAACTGATCTTCTGTCTATGTTTTTACTTTCCACCAAATTTTGTTAATTTCTATTAAATACATAGAGACATTTACAGATAAAATCTTTCCAAACTTCGGAACCAGATTATAGCAGATGTTATAAACATACATAGTTTATTAATAGTATTTAATATTGGATTTGGATATACATATTTCCAGATATATATTTGCAACAATTTTCAGTATATTCAAAAGTATATATTTATACACAATTCTCATTTAACATGTTCAGTTTCACCTTGACTTTGTCAGACAAATGTTGCTTGACTCCTTGACAAACTTTTTTAGGAACCATTAATATTGCCATGGCTGTTGAAAACTACCTTCTACCTTTCAGATTGGGAAAATTTAGGCCATTTTATATTTTTTGATTGTGTGTTACTGTTGGCTTTTGGGGAATTTTAGTGGTCAATTTTGGAAATTTTAGTCTTATTTCTCTACGGGAAACTACCTTCATTCGGTAGCAATTTTAGGCAAACAAAACCACTGGTAACCATTTTTTTTTAAACTTTCAGAACATTCTTACCTTGGCTTCCTCATCACCGACTTCACCATTAGAATCAATATCAAATTCTTTGTGGGTTTTCATCTCATCAAGTTGAACACTAAAAATAAAAGATAAAGTAAAATTCCACTAGCAATGACCACTGCCATAATCTTGGAGTACATATGTATGTACAGCCTGGATCACCCTGAAGTCTGTCAAATCAGAAACAATTTACCTAAAAAATTTTCAAGATTGGGCACCAATGTTTACTTTTTACAAACCATGAAAAGCTGAAATACATGTAGTTCTGATATAGCTTTATACGATAAATTGCTAGACAGAAGGTGGAAGTCCACATGTTATCTGAAGCTAACTTTTATTGAACTTCCAAGAAATTGAACTTGAAATTCTCATTCAATCAAACAAAATCTAGTGTAGATCTTAAGTTCCTGTGTGTGTGTGTGTGTGTGTGTGTGTGTGTGTGTGTGTGTCTTACAGATTATCTTTATTGGTATCCAAATTCTCAAATGCATCTTGAGCTTTTTTAGCTTCTCTTTCTGCTTCTAGTTTGGTTTTGGTCTCTATCAAATAGAATAAGTATGTTATCAAAAACTGGAAAATAGAAATCAAAGGTCATCACTCTCAGTTCAAGTACAGCTTATTTTCTTTTTTTCTCCTATCAATGATTTGGAGGCAAAGTGTTTTAAAGTTCCATCCTACATATCGCAGAGTCTTATTGCCAATATGCTCCCCAAAGTTTTGCGATTTTCTCACATTCTTCTTTACCCCAGAACTGTTCATCTCAAAATAAATAGAATAACCTTGACTATTAGCATAAAATGTCATTCCAACCAACTGTTAAATCTATATAAATCAAATTCACATACAGTAGATTCCAAATATACAAAATTAAAAATAAATTTCACATATTTATGGACAACACAACTTTAAAAATCTGTTGCAAAGTTCCTTGTTTATCTTCCCAAACATCCTATGGTTGTTATGAGGACTAACACATGTAATAAATATTTTTATACTTTTTTAATTTGTTTTTAACACATTTTATCCTACCTTCCCAAGCTTTTTCATGTTTTTCCTTAGCTTTTTTTTCTGGTTCTTCTGCTTCATTTTTCTTTGCTAAAAAAAAAAAAAACAAAACAAAAGACAATTTCATATTGATGTTATTCCGACACATATCTTCATGACACAGTATTTATGTTAAACTACCATAAACTGACAAATTAAGTAGTTTTGGTAGATCCAATTTGGTATTTCGCTGTAGGACATTATTCCAAATTTAACAGAGTAGTCCATGAAAAGTAATAATAAAACAATATACCTTCGACAACTTTGAAAAAAGTGCGGACAAGTGTTATTTCAAAGAAATAATCAAAGATAAAGGGCTGTAATTTTTGAAAAAAAATCAGTGGAGCCAAACAAAATGTAAACCTGATGGTAGTTTTGCTTAACTAAAATTACTAGCGAATAAAGGTAGTTTCCCCTGGAGAAATAAATCCATTATTCCAAATTTGACCAATAAAATTCCCCAAAAGACAAACAATCAAATAGTTTAAGTTAAATCCAGTTGTCAAAAACTGTTTTGGCCATTAAAAAAATGTCAAATATTGTCACAGTGTAAAATCTTTGCAATGAACTTTAAAAAATGTATACAAATTGTCTGCATTTTCCCAATCTGGCAGGCAGAAGGTAGATTTTAACAGTCATGGCAAAATCACTGCCTGTATGATCTGCAACTCATTGTGGTCGACTCATATTCAAAGACTCAGCTAAATACATTCTTTTTGGAAAAAAGTGCAGAAAACTTATTAATGACTGATGGACATACAGACAGGTCAAAACCATTACACCCTCTGCAACTTAAGCTACATTGGTATAATAATGAAATGTGTATTTACATATATATACATGTATGTGTGTTTACCTTCTAATTCTTTTTTCTGTGTTTCGGCTTCAATTTTTTGTGTTTCTAGCTCCTGTAATTTTACCTGAAAGTAAAAGATTAAATAAATCCATATTGATCAAATGTCTATTTTTTTTTAAATATGTGGACTTTATGATTATTGTGGTTGCTTGCATGTAGTAGTCAGGACTCTGAATCATGATGGTAATTTTCTGTATTATACATGTAAGTTAGGCATATTATTTCAGCCTTAGTGCAAAAATTCTTCGTAATGACCTGCCTTGTAGCTATATTTCAAACTAACCTTTGTAACAAGGAACCGATTCACTGTAACACTTATAATAACCAGAGGCTTAGAAGGCTGAGCCTGTATCACTTACCTGGGCCAGGTAATCTTAGTAGAAGATGTTTAAATTATTCCTGTAACATTTGGTTTAATTTAAACCAGAAGCTTCAGAGGGGATAGTCAAAATATGCTTATCCCATAGGGTCCAATGTTAAACAATATCCAATGCTGGTATCAAAGTTTTTAGGCAAATTCAAAAAACTGTTCGGCAATCTATGGAAAGCACCTTCCATACATCGTTCCTGTAAAGTTTGGTTTAATTGGCTTCAGTAGTTTCAAAGGAGATAGCCAATATATGCTTCTCATAGTGTCCAATGTTAAACTATGTCCTGCGCTGGTGGCCATGTTTTTTTTTTTTTTTTTTTGGCATATCCGGAAAATTTTGACTATCCTGGTAAACAACCATCCATACATCATTCCTGCAAAGTTTGGTTCAATTTGCTTCGGTAGCTTCAGAGGAGATAGCCAATATATGCTTTTCCCATAGGGTCCAATGTTAAACTATGTCCTGTGCTGGTGGCAATGTTTTTTGGCAGATCCGGAAAATTTCGACTATCTTAGTAAAAGACCATCCATACATCATTCCTGCAAAGTTTGATTCAATTTGCTTCAGTAGCTTTAGAGGAGATAGCCAATATATGCTTTTTCCCATAGGGTCCAATGTTAAACTATGTCCTGTGCTGGTGGCCATGTTTTTTCATGGATGCTGGAAATTTCGGCAATCTTAGTAAAGGACCATCCATACATCATTCCTGCTAAGTTTGATTCAATATGCTTAAGTAGCTTCAGAGGAGATGGCCAATATATGCTTTTCCCATAGGGACCAATGTTAAAATATGTCCTGCACTGGCAGCCATGTTTTTGGTGAATGCTGGAAATGTCAGCAATCTTAGTAAAGGACCATCCTTACATCATTCCTGTAAAGTATGATTCAATTGGTTTCAGTAGTTTCAGAGGAAATAGCCAATATATGCTTTTTCCCATAGGGTCCAATGTTAAACTATGTCCTGCGCTGGCAGCCATGTTTTTTGGTGGATGCTGGAAATTTCGGCAATCTTCGTAAAGGACCATCCATACATCATTCCTGCTAAGTTTGATTCAATATGCTTAAGTAGCTTCAGAGGAGATGGCCAATATATGCTTTTCCCATAGGGACCAATGTTAAAATATGTCCTGCACTGGCAGCCATGTTTTTGGTGAATGCTGGAAATGTCAGCAATCTTAGTAAAGGACCATCCATACATCATTCCTGCAAAGTTTGATTCAATTGGCTTCAGTAGTTTTAGAGGAAATAGCCAATATATGCTTTTTCCCATAGGGTCCAATGTTAAACTATGTCCTGTGCTGGTGGCCATGTTTTTTGCTGGATCCGGGAAATTTTGACTATCTTAGTAAAGGACCATCCATACATCATTCCTGTAAAGTTTGATTGAATTGGCTTCAGAAGTTTCAGAGGAGATAGCAAATATATGCTTTTTCCCATAAGGTCCAACGTTAAACTATGTCCTGTGCTGGTGGCCATGTTTTTTGCTGGATCCAGGAAATTTCGGCAAACTTAGTAAAGGACCATCCATACATCATTCCTGTAAAGTTTGCTTCAAATTGGTCCAGTGGTTTCAGAGGAGATAGTCAAAATGTGTAAAGTTTACGGACGGACGACAGACGGCAGACGACGATGGACACCAAGTGATAGCAAAAGCTCACCATGGCCTTCGGCCAGGTGAGCTAACAATAAAGTGAACAGAGACAACAACTTTAACTATCAAATCTCTACCATTGTAACCAGGGTTTTAAGATTTACCAATCTATACTATGAGAGGACTTTTAACTAGGATAACTTTAAGAGAAATCTACTTTATATGATGGTAGTGGAAAACCTAATGCATCTTTTTTTTTTCTTTTCAACAGGTAAAGGTTGTAAAAAGGATAAAATACATGTATATGTTCTAAAATATTTGGTTTTATATGGTATATTCATAGCTGAAGAATTATTATGCCTTGCTTTCCAACGAAACATAAAAATGAAATATATGTGATGTACATGTACAAGAAGATACTGCCATAGTTGTAGACAATGCAAAAATAAATAAAAAAGAATCCATCACTATTTGTGTTGGTGTCAAATAGAAAAAAAAATCTCAACCTTAATTCTAATATATTTCATTCAATACAAGGCTTACATACCCTCTTTTCTTCTTTATTTTTCTTTCCCTCTTCTGAAAATTGTTTCCTCTTTTGGAAACCTTCTTCTTGCAGTTTCCGTACCTTCTCTCTTTCTTCTCTTAAGGCTCTACCAAGTTCACTAAAAATTATGAAAAATACATAATCAAATTTTGATATGAAAAAATTTCAAACCATTTGGACAATGCATCAAATGGTTAAGGAGGAGGAGGAGTAATGGTGTTTTACGCCCCAGTCAAGAATCTTTCACTTATTTCGAGGCGGTCAGTTCTGGAATGGTGGAGGAAACTGGAGTGCCCGAAGAAAACCACCGACCTTTGGCAAGCGAACTGACAAACTTTTTCACACTAGGAGCTGTCCTGAGTGAGATTCGAACCCAGGTGGTGAGAGGCCCTGTGATCCATAAGCGCATGCTTTAGACCACTCAGCCACCAAGGCCCCCTCATCAAATGGTTAAGATGCATGACTAAGTATTCAAGGGTTTTGACTTGTGATCTACAGAACTACTGTGCTCTGATATGCTATTTAGCAAAATGTACACATTACTAAGTTTATTCAGCTGATAAGGCCAATTCAACATTTGGTAGATTATCATCCCCATCTGGCACACCGAAAATGTGCCACCCCAAGTCAATTTATTTATGTTTTCCATCCCCTGCCTATTCAATGTCAAGTCTGAGGTGTTTCCAAAAAGGGTTTTAAGCACTCCCGTAAAACCATAAGTGCAAGGTTGAAATCGAAAATGGCTTCATAAATGTTACAGACAGAGCATGATTTTGTTAATTTTCACCTTGCCAGTGGTCTGAAAGAATTATGAGCATATTACATGACAAATGTAGACAGCCAACAGTTAGTGTATGTGTACAATAATTTAATAAGAAGCGATATAAGCAAAAAGGACCCTACTGCTGATGTAAGCATAAACCATGCAAGAGTGCAAGTTTTCTTATAAAACCCTTCTATCCGCCCCAAAATTTTTGTCCAAACTGGATGAGAATCTACTATTAAAGTTCAATTGGCCTAATGAATGTGTATTAGACATTTAATCATGTGGTCTGAATATAAACATGGGCTGGTGTCCAATCCAAGTGACGGCCTTGCTCTCGAGGTCACCTCCAGTCACATATACAAGAAAAATATCAACCTAAGGCTGAGAACAAATTTTCATTTATTTTCGTATACATGTACTTTAGCCTTGGGACTGTATGTGCAAGTGCTAAATTTAGAAGAAAAAATAACTCTTTTAGGTATTTTTTGCTCTTGCCACCATGGTAGAATGCTATTCTATGTGTGGATGGTGGCTGTTACAATCCAAGCAGGGTCTGACCTGAAATTAGGTAGTGACTCTTTTCTCTGATCACTTGAACTTTCCAGATGAAAGTCATAGCTCCTTTGGAAGACACTTTTCAAAACATGTCACAGTAGGTATGGAATGCTAAAGAACCTATTGCCATGAATGCATAGCAAAGGTAAAACTTTTTGGCACTTCTCTGACACTACTTGTAGTGTCCCAATACAAGTAAAATATTTAAACTTAGGCGTAAAACCTCATTTTATCAATCAATCAGTTCTGTGATCAAAACCTGTAACTTAACGCTTTTGATGTGGTTATTTTTCCAATGACCCAGACAATGAAGAGGTGTAAAATAATCTTTGCTATGCTTGACATGAGTAAACTAACATTATCTAATTCTGCATTTCTATATAACAAATATATATCAAATTTCTATCAAATTTTATTCTTATAACTTTTCAATTTTTCAAACGTCACATCTAATTTTCTTAATTTCCTATTGATTTCAAAGAAAAATGATTATGAACCAAGTCCAGATATATAATATAGAAAAACACTCGCACCAAAAACAGTTACATGTAAATGTTATAGAAAAACACTATAATCAGGCCCAGATATACATGCAAATTATAGAAATATACTTACATCTTGTCTAGATATACATGTACAGTTTATTATAGAAATACTGGTACACTCACATGAGGTTACTAACATCAGATAAATTAAAACCTGCTTCAGGGACTATTCTTTAAAAAAAGAGCACCTGTTCACTAAGACCACTTTATTAAAGTCCCTTTACTTCATGATTCAACCAAAAAGGAACCTCTACATGATATATATATAGACCACATGATTTTAAAATTTACCAGTATTTGGTCCTGTGAGTGGTCTTTATATAGTGAGTGGTCTTTATATACAGGTTATACTGTATGTCATATAAGACATTTATACTTACATGCAGTTGTTTTGGCACTGTATTATATTATCATACTCATCTGTACCATCACAACAATCTGTGTGAATAAATACGAAAATGGAATAAGTCAAACGCTAATTATAAAACTCGTAATTCAACGAGAGTGACATTTGTGTCAGAGTAGCATAAAAAAGTAAATCCCATTACTGGTAATAAAAAATCTTTTACAGTAGAAGAGAAATGTAATGTCAAAAAATCTTAATTCTGATGTCAAATTACAGAAATCTAATTTATATGTGATTACTTGTATATTATCAGCTATGTTAATTGGGGCCACTGGCAGCCCTTTCACATCTTGATGGTCCCTCCATGTCCCGGATTTTAAAACTCGGTATGATCATATTGATAACAGATTTTCACTTGATTTTCGTTGTTTGCGAAATTTATTTTTTGTTCAAATGCAAACAAGGTAGTATTTTTCAAATTTCAAACCAACTGTATCTGTTCATTGCATAAATTTGAGGCTTTTGTGAATTGGGCTGTAAATTCCACTCTTGAGAGATGTCAGAATTCTTTGATCAACTATTGGGTGCCTTGGTGGCAATGTGGTCTGAAGAACATACTGAAGGATGACCTTGCCTCTTACTGCCTAGGTAAGAATATCACCCGTCCAGATTCTAGTGTGAGAAAGTTTGTCAGTTTGCTTGATGCAGACCAGTGGTTTTCTCCAGGCACTCCAGTTTTTTCCACCATCCCAGAACTGTCCACCATGACATAAGTGAAATAATTTTGACTGGTGATTAAAACACCATTCCTCCACTCCACTCCACTCCACTTCATCCTTGGTTAACTATAATATAAATAGTAACCTTCGTTAGAGGAGATATAGAGGATTGTTTCCCAAAGGGAACATTATAATGTTCTCAAGGGGAGACAATCTTCCATATTTCCCTCAACAAAAGGGCACTATTTACTTCATTATACATGTACTAAGTAATAAAGGTGTTCAACAATTTCAATAAACTTTTCTTCTGCTTCATTGTATAAAAACAGTTTTTCTTTTTCTATCCCTATATACCTCCTTTTCTTATTTTTCTAAATCAGTTATCTCCCTTGAAAAACGATGCTTAAAAGTGTAGAGTCACAACCAAGAATTTTGACTTAAAATAATTCAGGTTAGGATGTTTAGGTGCTCCTAACTAGAAAGGATGGATATAGGACCAGAAGTAGCATAATAACTGTATTACAAGTACTCAGTAGTTTCCAATGATGGCCAGTGGTTTGTTGCCTAATGGTGAACATTGTAATATCCAATGGCAATGTTGACCATCAAACAATGTAAAATGTTTTATACCATGTGATTAGAAATTGACCAATAATAGTTTAAGAATTCCTGTGAGGCATAATATTATTAAATGTTTGACATGTACTCACCACATACACCATCATTTACTCTGGAAGAACGTATATTAGAGGGTAAATATCCAGCATTGGTGCAATGGAACCGCATTTGTGGACATGCTGCTGTACCTGGTTTAATAAAAAAAAAAAAAAAAATACCAAATAAAATAAAATTAGAAATTGTTAATCTCAAGTATTAAAGCTGCATTAAATTTCCAAAGAAAAAATTAAAACGGTGCTAATTTAATTAATGATGTTCCTAATGAACAATGTTACATTTCGTTAACGATAAAAGCTCGAATAAATACAGAATTTACAGTATTTACCCAGCGAGATGCAGCATTTGGGATCTTATATTAGAACATGGTTACATCATCAAAACGCAGGTCATTTAAACACAACTTTCAAAACGGTGAAATACGATAAATTAAACACAGAACTTCGTTGAATTTGTCATTTGTGACTTAGTAAGGAATACATAACACCATTTCAAATACATCTGGATATTAATGAAGGACAATAAATGCAATCTGTCATGTTTCACCTTCGATACTAGGGTTTTCCGTACATCCGTGCACATGCTCCAAGCTTATAATTACCATCGTAAAACACTGACCAACCACTCAGAGAATTCCGTTTATTTACAGCTAAAAGAAATGAAATTTTAGAAAATGAATGTCACGGATCGTGGTTAGAAGATATCTATTTTTAAAAAAATATATTTTTAGAAAATCAAAAAAATTCAGAAAATTGAAAAACTTAATGCAGCTTTAAACCAAACATAAGATATTGTGGTACATGTTGATGGCAAAGTTTAAAGTGCTAGCACACTGGGTTACCAATTGTAAATTAGTACGATAAACCATTTGGCTGATAAAATATGACAAAATCTTTCAAACAAACAGTAAAATGTTCAACAGTTCCTTTCTTATAAAGTATATGAACATGAATAGAGTGAGACTATAAGAATCCATTATGAGTATCCATGTAGGATAGGGAAATCTCACCCAAGGGGTTGAATATTTCAGTCAGAGACGAGGTTTGCCTCGTCTCTGACATAAATATTCAACCCCGAGGGTGAGATTTCCCTATCCTACATGGATAAACTCATAATGGATTCTTTTTCTTCCATTTTAATGTCAAGTTTTGGCTTCAAATATGATTTTACATATCCATGGGCGCCATGTTTGAAAAATCTAACTCTGTTATTCAACATTTTATATAAAAATAAATATGACCATCGGATAGACTATACTTAATTTTGGTTTATACAGGATGTATAACCTTGAAGAAAAAGTTATTTATTATAAAATCTGAGTATTAACACTTGAAACGCATTTAAAATTTCTAAATTGTGGAGGTCTGGCTGTCATTTTCCCATAAGATGACGTCATTTACTCAAAGGATGACATCATGTGATTGTCACGTAACTGTGATGTCAAGCCCATGTGAGATACACATTTCTCACATAGGGGAAAACCCTATCTCACATGAGCAGATATGGAAGAAAACATGGATTCTTAATGAGTTCAGCAGCATACAATATGATACCTCACAATGCTTGTACGGAACTATTATTTCAATTCAATGAGTAATTGTATAAGTTAATAGGGGAAGGGCACAGTGGGTTTTTTTTTCTCAAGGTCAGGAATATGTATTCTTAGTCCAGTATTTTTTTTTCTCAAGGGGGTGGGGTCTGTTATTAATTACAGTAGGTGAGATCTTTTTTTCTTTGGCCACTGAATTTCTTCATTGGGCCATTCCACTTTTACCTTATTCTATGATTTTTCCTTCAGCCAGTGTTAATTTTTTTGACCGAGTGAATATTTTCTTTGGACCAGTGAATGTTTCCCACTACTGGTCCAATAAAGTAATAAAAATAAAACCCCTATTGGAATTTTTTATAAGATTTTTAAGGAATAATTGTAATTTTTTGGTCTATGGAGTCATAGACCAAATTTTTTGGTGTACACGTATGTATAAACCACTTTGCGATAATTAAATTCAAATTATAATCAAATTCAAAAATAAATACAATATTTATAACGTTAACCTTATCTTTTTATACAACTTCACACATGAAATAAAGTAAAGAACTGCGCATCAATCTCAATGCAATGCAGTTGGATGCCCATAACAACCGCCAGTACCTCTGCACACTACTTTCGCCATCATTTCTAAATCCTAAATGTGTGTAGTACATACATGTATCACTTGCATATATTTAAATTAATTTCAAACGGAGCTTGCAAACATGCAAACGCATCAGAGAGGTACAACTTACACTAATTGTGTGCAATTGGGCTTTAAAATATAAATGACAATGGCTTCAAGCTGAGGGAGGGACAAGATATGTCTGGACAAAATGAGTCTTGAGGCATCTGAGTTTGAAGCGGAAATGTTAACATGTACAAAATTATCAATCAGTAACACATTGTTACCACTCTCAACAATATATCAACTTACAGAAGCCAAAAATAATGTAGTTCCAGCTGGTAGCTTACTGTTGATGTTCCTGTACTTGAGTGGGGACATTTCCCTGTCATCAGTGTAACATATTCACAAATATGATATGATGCACCTGCAGGTTCACAAAACTCAAATTCGCTGCTGTCATCATGACCATCATTTATGACAGCAGTTCTTGAGACTAATCCTACATATTTAACAACTTTAACATTTTAATAAAGAAAACAAATGACACCGTTTACGTCAAGATAGACAAATATGGTGGCAGACTGAATATTTGACCTAGTTGTCAAGAAACCGACGCCAGCAGTTTCTAAGGGGTAATGATGATGTAAGACGTATGACGTATGTGGTCAAAAAAAATTTGTCTATGAGATCATAGACATAAGAAATTTACAATGCTGGACTGTTTAATAATTTAATTATAAACTAATATTATCACATACCTGGTTCATCACTGCCATCAGGACAGTCACAATAATCATCATTAATATGTTCAAATGGTACGGTCATAGATCCATCTAGACATTTAAATGTGTTTTCACTATTTGGTTGGTATGCTCCAGCCACTGAAAAATTAAAATATGAAAATTCAATGGTAGAGCCAGTCAAAATCGATTCTCATCCCCACCCCTTCCAAGACCTAAAAAGACCCCTAGTATATACTAAATTTTATAAATGCAACAAGAAATGAAGTGGAGTAAAAGCGTTTTTTGCCATTTTCATTTACATAGAAGCTATCTGAATTTTAAGATGGTGTAGGAAACCCAGAGTTCCTGAAAATCACTACCCTTTTGTAAGCACAGCTTTCTCAAAATAGGATCATGCCAAGTAGGATTCTTAACTTATCAGTGTGAATCATAATAATCTGAAAGCTGAAGAGCAACAAGAGTTCTGTAGCGGAACTGAGCTAGTCGTGGTGTTGGTGTATACAGTAGGTATAATAGAGTGATTTACTGCCAGACTATCTGGTCCGGATCTTTTAGCCTCGTGGTAGAGCGCTCGCTTATCACCCAGAAGGGCTGGGTTCGATCCTCAGCCGGGGCAATCGGTGAGGATGTGTTTTTTTCAGGTGTTTCCTCCCAATCTGTTACATTTGGCGCCCAACAAAATAACCCACGGAGGGGTTAAGTGAGATTTCCAAGGTGGGAAATCTCAAGATAACAGGGGAGGAACGTAGTGGAACTGAGCTAGTCGTGGTGTTGGTGTATACAGTAGGTATAATAGAGTGATTTACTGCCAGACTATCTGGTCCGGATCTTTTAGCCTCGTGGTAGAGCGCTCGCTTATCACCCAGAAGGGCTGGGTTCGATCCTCAGCTGGGGCACTCGGTGAGGATGTGTTTTTTTCAGGTGTTTCCTCCCAATCTGTTACAGTTCAAAATCATAAAAACCTGAAATAAGCCCAGCACATTATGTACCATGCAGACACTACATATTTTTGTAAAATTTAACATTTCAACTAGCAACATTTTTAAATAAATAAAACATAGATATAATAATAGATATATGAAAGAAGAGTGGCAAATCATGCATGAAAGGTGGGTGGGGTACTTGGTGGGTAGAGTGTCCTGCTAGTTCTTGGGACGGGTCACATGTTCAAGTTCTCGTTTTGGCTTTTATGACCCTGGGAAGTGGTACACCAACAAGTTTGTTACAGGGGGAAACCTGGTGGTTTCTATTCAAGACAGTTAAATTTAAAAAGGAGAAATATGGGAGACCAAGCTACATAAGTGTCCATGTAAGGAGAGTGCCCTGCTAAGGCTCTGGTCTTAAGCCCCAATTTAGTCACTGCATTTTCCATTGCATAGTGTGGTTATGTTATACATTTCATTGCATTTAGGCTTATAAACACAAAAAAATTTGAGAAAATGTTCAGGTGGGCTGGGAAAGCTACATATGTACTGTAGCATAGTGGCTAAAGTGTAACAAAATAACCGACTACAAAAAATTGGTTAGCATGTCAACTTTTGATCCCCGTCCGACACAAAAAGACACGGTTCAATGAACAAAATTATCATGACCAACTTTCATGCAAGGTATCGACAGGCTGCGAAAATGTCGCTGGTTTAAACAAATCCACGTGTTGCCTATCATGCGTGTAAATTGTTTTCACATTGAACACTAAAAAGATGCTTTAAAAACACTGACAGACACCGGTCAATCATTACACCCCCCCCCCTTTTCTCCCCTTTGATTAGAAGATAATAATGCTCCGATTTTTGTTGTTCTTACTGGATATGGAAACGCCCCTTGGTCTAGGTAAACTTCCATCACAAAAATGAATTATGACAGCTATCACACTTAAAAATATAGAGGCTTTCATTATTCTTCCTCGTAGCTAAGCATGCACTTATTCTAATAAAACATGCCACATCAGTAATTATGATTGGTCAGCTTGTTGTATTGTGGTTGTCTCCCTTTGACCGCTTGCGGTAACTGTAAATATTCACATCGTCATTTAAATAAGGCTGAAAAAGTTTTAGAATAAGGTTAACTATTCATTTGATAAAAGATCATTCTATTACAATAAGTGAGTTTGCTACTAAAAAAAAGAGCTTTATGGAAATTGGACAATTGACGGTTGAGGTCTTTTCATCTAAAAATGGCGTTAACCAGGCGTGCCATTTTTAGGAGACAGCCAAGACAAATGAATCATATTTTGTTCTTTTTTTCTGAAACAACAAAATCTTTTGTCAATTGATCGGTAAACTTTTTTTTAAAAAAAAAATATATATATATATTTAGTTTTCAACTTCACAGCAAAAAGTTGTATGTTCTTCTTCTTCCTCCTCTTCTTTCAAACTAGCTGATATCTGTATCTGTATTCTGTACGTTGTAGAACCAAAGTCTGTTGGGGTTTTTTTTACAACGGATATAAAATTTTATGATAAGTACGATTTTTTTTAAAATAAGGAACTCGTACGTTTCTGCTGAAACCTACTTCAAACGGACAAATTATGTCAAATGACATTATACAAATTAATAGTTTCGACAAACTGACTAAAACATAAATCATGCTATGATAAATATGAAGGGGTCAGCAACATGGTACTTTGACACGTACATAAATTATTATCGGCCTAATTATTGTTTTTTTTTTTTTTTCATTTTTTATTATTTCAGTAAGTTTTTTTTCAGTGGTTTCATCTATCAAACTTTTCGGCCCCTGGTGTCACTGATGAGGAATGCTCTTCATCTGGCACATCAAAATTGAACAGGTATTTGTGCTATAAATTTAGCTCAGTAACAACTCAAGTTACTGAAGGCTTATGATTGATGTCGTAAATTTATCTGCATTTCGAATAATGAATTCAAACTAGTTGATAATATTTCTAGAAAAAATAATGGTTAATTGAATAGTAGTAGTCATACCGTGGATTATCTATAATCTACTAACTCTAATTGAAAACTTTCCGACATCTACCACAAAGTTCGTGTTTCCGGTTTACAATGTGACGTCATCAGCTACGCCAGGTTATGATTTTCGCATAGCATGATAATTTATATTTAATTTTGTAGTAAATAATGTCAGATTTCTTCAAATCTGCATTTGGTTACCTTAGCGGTACTGGTAGTGGTACCGATAATGACTTTGTCGGACAAGCAGTTGAGTTGGGACAGCAGAAACTCAGGGTTAGACGAGTGATAGCTGAGGGTAAGATTAACTTTATATCCTAGAAAAAAATGAATGTCATCATAGGATAATTATTTCTGAAATCGTAACACAGCCTTGTACGTTTGAGTGTGATTTATGGCAAATTTAAAACTTGCAGAAATATACAAAGGCATTGATAAATAATCTTTCTCTGTTCGTTATGTTTTGTATGTTATGATCAGATCGAAAGATCAAAAGAAAACTACAAAAATGAAGAACATCCACAAAAAAATGTCCTCTTACTTTTTCAATGAAATTATGACAGCAAACTGTCCATTTTTTTTATGATTGTCTGGTAGTCTTTACACTGCTAGACTTTAGAAGCATTCGTTTTTATTGGGATATTTATGTGATGTGTGACATCTACTGTTAATTTTCATCATTGTTAGACTAAGTTGTCATTCATATAAACTCTGAAACAATGTGTGCTAAGACCAAAATTGGAAATAATGTACAGTAAAAACACTAACTACACTTGTCCCCAATAGTTAGTGATTTGTGTAAGGTAACACCATAATAAATTAGTACCTAGATTTTCATCCAATTTTTTTTCAAAATGGGGGTGGCTGGGGAAGGTGGATTTTATTTTTATTTCATTTTTCAGCATCAACTTTGCCGAGCTTTCAGACACCACAATACCAGTCTCATCTTGATTTAATTCAATATACTATCCCAAAAATGAAACAACATCCCTGACTTTAGTGGTAGGATTACATTCTGTCAACTAGTGTTTTGTGCGACCAACACGAACAGTGATTCTTGAATTCAGTGCATTAGCAACAGACATCTGATGATCAAGTTTACCACCTACAAAGTCTTTATGAAATTCCATTAATGTCATGGTGTCTGGAACTTGGCAGCCATACCAGTTTTTGATTGTTTTTAAGCCCAATTTTACAGTAGCTATAATAAATACCATGCTACAAGCAATATGCAAAACACGCTACTTTTGTTTTTTTAAAAATCTGTCTGCAACTTGATCAGACATCAGTCAACTTCTATATATAATCCTATGGCCCATGGAGCACAAAACACTCTACTTTCGTTGTTACAAAGCACAACTCAATCGGAAACCAGTCAGCTTTTACTTATTACCTTATGGCTCATGAACAAGCAGATTTGTTTTAAAAGCCAGAATCTAAACCGGACATAAGTTCCAAATCCGAAAATAAAATAAATCGGGGCGGGTGTTAAAATAGTGGGCAGGCGGGGTGGGGATGAAAATCTAGGTATTAAATTAATAGTGGTCTAATGGTCAATAGGACATGAGTTAGTATTAAGGACATGATTTATTATTATGAAATAAACAATAACGAGACGTCACTAAATGTCATCAGTTGGCTTGCTTGTGTGAATGAACATTATTTGAATTAAGTTGTTTTATATAAATTAGATCAGATGTCAACACATCAAAGGGATGGAACAACACAGGATATGAAGTGAATATTAAAATGGCAAAATGTCAGTTTTGACTGGAGCAAATCATCCTTAAGTAAACTGTCAATGCAACAGGACATGTTTCAGTTTATCCAATGCAGGGGGCCTTCGCCATGTGGTCTAAAGTTCATATTTACGAATCACAGTGCCTCTCACTGCTTAGGTTTGAATTCTACTTTTGCAGATCCTAGTGAAAGAAAAACTTGTCAGTTTGCTTGCCAATTTTGGTCTTTTTGTTTGTACACTCTGGTTTCCTCCACCTTCCCAAAACTTAACTTCCATTTTTGCCAGTACCCATTCATTTATTTATTTCATAGGGTAGGACCTGGAAGTCATGAGACCTCAATCATTAGGTTATTAATTTGTCTTCCAAGATATTTAAATGAGAGAATTTTGCAAGGTCACCTGGTCTTGTTTCATAAATAAAAAAAGATGCCAGCAAACATCAACACCAAAGAAATTACAGAATTTTCAAACCAGCAATGATGACATCTTGAAATATACAAATATTATGGATGGGTCTTTAGGTCTGATTTATTTGAACAAAGTTGACTAAAGTTTAAGTGTGAGCATTCAAACCCAAGGCTTCCTCTGATATTGGTTGAAATTAAGTCAACTGAAACTCAGTGCAACAAGAGGATTGTAACATTTTCTTGTATTCATTTTGAAATACATGAAAAGCATTGGTCGCTGCTAGACCAAAATTATTAAATCATTAATGATCTGTGGTATTATAAACAAGTGTACTAGCACTATGAAAGTTACGATATTGCGTATGTACAAAATAGTACAAAGCAATTCAGAATTTCAATGTTGTATACCTTTGTATTACGATAATAAGACACTTGAGTTGGTGACCAAAAGTTTTACCCAGGCTAGTAAATTTTAGCCCTGGCTAAAAAAATAATACTTGGTAGCTAAAAGGCTGGTAAAACCCAAGTCCTTCTTGAAGCCCTGATTCATAAACTTGTGAACAAACTCACAAACGACATGAATTTGTGTTTGAATATACAGATAAAGCTATAATAAGTACACGAGTTTAATTTTAATCTTATCATAAGTAGCTGAAAATTGCTGTCGGATTTGAGATAAAACAATATTCAATATGCCATATTTGCAATTTCCAAAGCTACACTGCCAGTTATTTAAGTACATGTATATCCTTTTATTTTCATGCTGTCCAGACAGCAGATAAAGTTGTAACACTTCCCTATAGTCTATTGCATATATCTTATATGACTTTTTTGCATTTGTAAAATGACAATTTTAAAACTTTACAAACCAATATTGATTACCTAGTGTAAATTGTTAAATAGAAATTTGTGTCATTTCACACATTTGTCGAGCTTTTTCAAAGTTCAAGGTCAAATGGTAAAATTTTTGGCTTTGTTAATTTCCATATTTCTCCATAACCCCCATATATGACCTTGAAAGGATTCTTTTTAAACATTTTACAGAAATGAGAAACATATTGTACATTTTTGTTTAAAGGTCAAAGGTCAAACTACCAGTTTTATGTTTTCCTATCTTTTGGCATGTAATTTTTATATGTCTGCTTTTGGAAAAAAGCAGAAAAATATTATTTTATCATGCCATCTGTTCATTTCATCTAGCTTGCGACCTCAACTTGTCCTACAATTTCAAACAGAATTTAATCAGATTTGGTATTTGTGTTTTTTGTGTCCTGAAGGCGTGCGTATTATAAAAACAGTATGTAGCAGGAATATTTAATGAAGTTATGTCCCTTTAACACTTAGATACAGCAACCTTGTGACCTTAACTAATCTTACTGTGCAATCACCATTAATCTGCTATTGAATGTTGTTCCTTAACTCCATACTTTTCAAAGTCAAAAAAGTACTTCTTGCAGATCACCAACTGAATGAACTACAATATCCCACTAGTGGGTGTATTATGTACTGCTTGGCTTTACACTTGTTATACAAATGTTGGTTATCATAACTAATTTGTGTTTGTACTATGTTGAAGGTCAGGATTAATGTTCCCCGCTAAAAATCATACTTGTGAAGATTATGATGAAATATAACACTAATGCTAACATGATTTAGGTCAAAAGTCAAAACCTTAATTGTTATGATGTCTCACATATATGATATTAGAGGACCTATACCTATACAGAAAATGACAAAATTAAATGATTACATGTATTTGGAAAAGAAATAATTCCAATACTACCAGATTTCTGTCAGTGGTCCAAATTCATATTTATGACCAATTACGTAAATTAAAAGAATTTGGTCTCTTTGTATTTAGTGCACAATTAACAAATCACAGTTCCTCTCACTGCCTTGGGGACCACCTTAGTTGCTTAGTGGTGGAACACCAGCCTCGAGAGCAGAAGGTTCTGGGTTCAAACCCTGCCCAAACATAAGAATTTAAAATTTGAGATACTGGTTTCTAGCTTTACAATCAGCATTAGGAGGACAAAGAATTGACTGTTTCACCTGATGCCATGATAATGAACTAAGTGATTGTTATTCTTGTCCTGGGCATACTTATTCAGAGGGTTAGCACCTTACCAAAAAAGTTGCCCTAAGGAGGACCTAGTACAGGGCAGATCATAAACACATTTTCACATTCTCACATATACAGGAACTTATTCTTAGATTAATCCATAGAGACATTCCAGAGCTGACCTTCTTGATATAAGTGAAAAAAGCTTACAAGAACAGTTGCTTTGAAAAAATGTCCGACACCTCAGTCAAAGTTTTCCTGAGCCCTGATATATATATATATATATATATATATATATATATATATATATATATATATATATATATATATATATATAAAAGCTACTGTCATTGATTTTTGTTCGCTATGTCTGTAAGAGTTGTTTAGTAAAAACTTTGATTACATTTTTTACTAAATCTAGTAAAGCCTCTAAAGTATTCACACTTGAGCATTGGTAGCTGTATAATATTGATCAGACTCAGTCTCTGCAGCAGTTCGATATACAGATCCCATGGAGGAAAACAAATTGATTAATTTAGCTGTGATGTTACGGAAACATATTTAGTTAGACACATGTACATGTTTATCCAATAAAATGATTAAATGTATTGATATATTGATTTTTTTATTGCAGTATATAAAAAGTATGACAATATTTTATCTATTAAACACAGCATCCTTTTAGTTCTTGACATGTACCTGGTATTACCTATTACGATCGTTTCAAAAAAAAAATTTAAAAATTTGTCGTAATAAATGTAATTTTTTTTTTGAAACGATCGTAATTTTGAAAAAAAAAACATTAAAAAGCATATGGTTGGTGCAGTAAATGTATAATTTATTTATGATTTTTGGATTGTAAATTAATGAGAAAAAATAAAAATGGTTCTATTGTTCCAGTTATCAGAAATTTGATTTTAAGCATAGAATGTGACTTTACAATATAAATTTAGTTTGAAAACCTTTAACACATGATTACTTTGCATGTAACAATATTAACTGACTATCGTTTTATTTTAGTTTGAGATGCAAAACACTTGACCTTCTACATGGAATTCAATTTGGTCATTTACATTGTTAAAATCATGACATTTATCAGATGGACCTGAGGTTATAGTCGTAACATTATCAGAGCTGTCAATCTATTATGTTTGGGGCCAAAAATGAGTCCTTTTCTCAATGTTCAAAACACATGAATTTTTTTCCAAAATGTTTTAGTGAAGTTATTTAATTGGAATAAATTAAGTACAAAATTTTAACCTTTACATTTCAACTATATATTTTTCTTAATAGATTTTTATCCCAAAATTTCATAAATCGGTGATTAATTTTTAATATACCGGTATCATGGGCTTTCAGGGTTGTGAAAGTCCTGTTAAGTGGCTGTGTTATATGTAGTAATTGTGATATATCTGTTTATTTTCAGGTGGTTTTGCCTATGTCTATGTTGCACAAGACATTTCAACAGGAAAAGATTATGCTTTAAAGGTAAATATGCTACATGAACCACCTGACTGACTTATCTAAATATGGTTTCTATTGATCATTATTAATGTCTGAAAAAATTGTCCCCAAGTCAGGCCTGAAGGGGTCTGAAGCAAATTGTATTTATCTACATATTCTTATATTCTTATATACTATCTGTTATTTTTCTCATTGCTGATTAATGAGTAGTTTCATAGAAATCAGTTACCATAAATATATTGTTATGGTCGTTTTGAATAGATGTTTAACAAATCTTCCGTGTTCTTTGTCTATCACAAATCGGAATTCTTAAAGGCATAACCATTATTCACATTGTAACTTTGAAAAGTTTTCAAGCTTGAAAAGGTCAAGGCTAGATTGAATGGTCATGTCATATATTGTACACATAATTTGGAATGGAGTGGAGTAATGGTGTCCAAGTTTTTTAGCTCACCTGAGCTGAAAGCTCAGAAGAGCTATTGCGATAGTTCACCGTCCATCGTCTGTCATGCGTCGTGCGTTAACTTTTTACATTTTAATCTTCTCCTCCAAACCACTGGCTCAAATTTAATGAAAATTGGTAAACATCATGCCTGGGTGAATCCCTTTCAGATTTGCACAAATGAAGGAGTTATGTCCCTTTGGGGCCCCATAAGGGGGGAAATAGTGAAAAATTTTAAAAATCTTCTCCTCTGAATCTACAAGAGATATACCTTAGTTATTTCATTTATAACATCCTTAGGTCATCTATTTTCAGATTTGCACAAATGGTAGCCATGGGGCTCAAAATGGGGAAATTGTAAGGCACTGAGTGGGGAAATTGATAAAAATTATATGTTTGTCACTATATCTTGAAAACTATTAACTTTTTGTATAGGCATGTATAATAGAAAATTGTAGGTATTGACATGACAGTCATTTTGATATATGGATCAAGGTCATATGTTGAAAGGTCAAGGTCACAGCTGCAAAAGAAGACTTAAATTGCTAATCATCTTGAAAACTATTAACTTTTTGTATAGGCATGTATATTAGAATATTGTAGGTATTGACATAATGATCATTTTGATATATGGTTCAAGGTCATATTAAAAGGTCAAGGTCACAGCTGCAAAAAAGACTTCAATTGCCAATTATCTTGAAAACTATTACCTTTTTGTATAGGCATGTATATTGGAATATTGTAGTGATTGACATGATGATCATTTTGATATATGATTCAAGGTCATGTATTGAAAGGTCAAGGTCACAGCTGCAAAAGATGACTTAAATAGCTTATTATCTTAAAAACTATTAACTTTTTGTAAAGGCATGTATATTAGAATATTGTAGGTATTAACATGACGATCATTTTGATATATGGTTCAAGGTCATATGTTGAAAGGTCAAGGTCACAGCTGCAAAAAAAGACTTAAATTGCCAATTATCTTGAAAACTATTATCTTTTTGTATAGGCATGTATGTTAGATTATTGTAGGTATTGCCACAAGGATCATTTTGATATATGGTTCAAGGTTATATGTTCAAAGGTCAAGGTCATATCAACATAGGAATACTAAAATTATTAATTATCTTGAAAGCTATTAATTTCATGCATAAGCATGTATATTAGAATATTGTAGGTATTGACATGACAATCATATATGGTTTGAGGTCATATATGTTCAAAGGTCAAGGACATAGCTGCATAAGTATACTGAAATTGATTAATGATTTGGAAATTATTCATTGCACTACAGTTACTTCATGCATATAATATAAGCTACTTATAAATGAAATGTGAGTGGATATATTTCTGATTAAGTTTTGTGGGAGTTCTTAACTTGAGAAAACTTTTTAAGTTTCTCTACTTAATATATTGTTTATTGCACTTTGCAAACAATATTGGACAATATCTCCAGGTGAGCGTTAAAAATTTCGGCAATCTATGGAAAGGACCTTTCATACATCATTCCTGTAACGTTTGGTTCAATTTGCTTCAGTAGCTTCAGAGGAGATACCCCTGTCAAGATTCTATCAATTAACGCTAAGAAAGTCAATTCTGGGATGGTGGAGGACAGTGGAGTGCCAGGAGAAAACCACCTATATCACCCAACTTCAGCAAATGAACTGACGAACTTTTTTCAAACTTGGATCTGCCCAAGCAGAATTTGAACATATATGTAGACAGTAAGATACACTGATTGTCAAAGCATGCGCTTTTAGACCAATCGGCCACCCAGACATAGACATGTGGGCGTGTTCATAATAAATTTGAATATGTTGATTGTAGTTTATGTAATAACAAATATAATATGATTGAATTGATTATATCTTTTTTAGAGACTTCTTGCCAATGATGAAGAGAAAAATAAAGCTGTTTTAGAAGAAATCCGATTTCTTGTATCCTTACTTTACATTGTTATATACACACGTTTTACTACACAAAAGTAGTAATGTTTTTTGGTTTTTTTTTCTATGCATAATAAATTGTATCAGGCTATATACTTAATGTTGACTTTTATAACGTTTTACCATCAGTGACCATAATTACAGTATATTATTTCATGGTGTCTGTACTTGAGGGGGTGCAAATGTCTTAACATTGAATGATCTACATTGAATTAACATTAACTGTGACAACAGTTTTACAAAAAAAATTTTTATCAGATTTGTGAAAAAACTTCTTGATCTTTGGTTTTATCAGGGATTTTTCTGGCCATTTTGGGAAAGGGACCTTGTGATGAAATTGGGAAAATCATTGACAAAATCGACATTTTGGGGAAATTTTTCATTAAACTTTAAAAATTTTCACATTGTCAGCACATTAAATATTTTTCCTGGAATATTTACTATACATGCTAGTAGTCACTCATTTGTACCAAATCACTCAGACATTAACACAATATCTTCATAGACTGGCTTATATACAAACATCTGAGAAAGTTGTTTCATGAGTTGCTCCCATTCTACCAGATCCTCATTGAGTATAAATCAAAATGTGCATAAATACAGGTTATTATAAAGATATACAAGCTACACCAAAAATATAGTTTTTTTTTTCACTTTTCTTAAGTTTCTCAAAGCAGGATCATTTGGGAATTTTTTCCTACAAAATTGGGAAAAATGTATGCATTTTGGCGTTGGGAATGGGTCCCTTTACCGGACCCTGTGAGTGGCCAGAAAAATCCCTGTTTATTCATTGTTTTATTCAATTTTCCCCCCAAAAAAAATGCTATGAATATGTGATAGGTAGTAAACATGAAATAGGATATGAACAAATGGTTGGCTTTGATCTTTAAAAGTCAATGTGAAACCATTTGTAAAACTTTCCTTTTTATTTACAAATAAGAGTTAACATTTGATAAACTCACTTGTTCTGTTATCAG
The DNA here is from genome assembly GCA_029721355.1 of Tegillarca granosa. Taxonomy (NCBI): domain Eukaryota; kingdom Metazoa; phylum Mollusca; class Bivalvia; order Arcoida; family Arcidae; genus Tegillarca; species Tegillarca granosa. The sequence goes on along the minus strand of CM056598.1, from coordinate 18,985,363 downwards.
TTTTGGCTGATGATTAAACTATGAAATAGCATATGAACATATGGTTAACTTTGATCTTTAAAATGCCCAATAAAAGCATTTTATGTAAAAATTTCTTTTTATTTACAAATAAGGGATAATATTTGATAAACTCAGTCACTTGCTCTGTTAGCAGGATTTATTGTGGCTGATAATTAAAATATGAAATACTTCCTTTGAATGGTCAAATGAAAAAAATAATAAAACATTTTCCTTAACAGCCATACAGAAAAAATTGTCTGGACATCCAAACATTGTCCAATTTATAGCTGCAGCAGCTATTGGTAAAGAAGAATCTGACCATGGTCAGTCGGAGTATCTATTACTTACAGAATTATGTAGCGGTAAGTAACAGCTATACCCAATATTTATGTAGATGACCATTATTCTTATCCCTACCCTGGTGGGTTAACGGCATGTAGAAATAACATTTTCCTTGTCATAATCCTTTAATGATTGCTGATTGGGGTGGTTGTTGCAGTATATTTTGTTTTAAGATACTATTTTGAGTCATTGTTCTGGCACAAATGAAACCATTAGTGCACTTCTGTAAAAGATCCAAAATACTTAATTGCACTCGATATAAGCACAAGCTCACCCATCATACAAGCACAAACATTGCACATCACAAAAGGCTTGAACATTGAATATGATACAAGCATCATTTAAACAACACAAACACTAACACACACACCAAACCTCCATGGCTTAGTTGTTTGAAGACCTGAAAAATAACTCAAAAAACAACATAGATGCTAACAAACACACTAAATGGCTTAAAGAGCATAAAAGTGCCTCACTGCTAGGTTTGAATCTCATTGTGGCAGTTCTTTTATTAAGAAAGTTTATCAGGTTGGTGGTTGTCTTTGGGCATTCTGGTTTCCTCTACCATCTTAAAACTGACTACTTGGATGTACATTTTAACTGAACAAAACTTGACAGAGACATAAAACACTATTATTAATTTCCACTCCATTCCACTCCACTCCACTACATAAGCACAAACTCCCTCGCTTCTCATACTTCTGATTTGATTATTATTAGAGATTTTGGTAATTTCAATGTCACAAAAAGTTTCAAAATTACTGATATACACCACAAAATGCCTAAAAATTATACACGTATATATATAAATACTCTATAAAATAATATTTTTTGATCTTCAATTTTAGGTGGACAACTGGTGGATATATTAAACAAGAGAGGAAATCCATTTCCCTGTAATCAAGTATTACCCATATTTTATCAGACATGTAAAGCTGTACAACACATGCATAAACAGTCTCCACCTATCATTCATAGAGATTTAAAGGTAATATCAATAATGAAAAAATAGTATTCAGGGCTTGAACAATCCATTTTTGAGCTATTGGTGTAGATGTTTTTTAAATTTGGTCCAAAGTGAAAACCCACTGCTTAAATTTTGACCTTGAGATCTGATTTTGTACTGTTGAATATTTTGGAAAGATAGTTCCTTAAGTTGTCACCTTTCTACAATCAAAAGAGTGACTATGTTTCTAAAAGTTCATTATTTTACAAATTTATCCTACACACAAGAAAATTTAGCAGATAAAGTAACTATATCCGTCCATTTGTTCATCCATTTGTTTGTCTTAATATGTTCATAGAGACCAGATGCCTTTAACTGCTGCACTGATTTTCTGAAAACTTGGTAGAAATTATCAACTTAAAGTTTAATATAGAAATTAAGTTTAGTTTGCTTTTATCAAGCAGTTAAGTGAAAACAGGATTTATTTTTCAAATTTTCTTGGTACGATTTATATACAATAAAACTTTGATCAATCGAATGCCTTAACCTCGAATACCCTGAATAACTCAAAGTCATCTGTTGGTCCCGATCAATTTCCTATAATAACCTATGTATATAAACCTCGATGGCTTAGACTTCGTTAACTTGAATACCCCCACTCGCTCGATCAATTAATACTTTTCAAAAGTATAAACTTAGTGAAAATTCAACCTCTTTCACTGGAATACAATTTTTGTCTGAACGACATGTGATCTGGGTCATTGTAAACAAAACACATGCTGAAGCCATATTCCAGATTTCATCAAAAGTAACAGAGTGGAATGAAACAATTAGTCCAGGCAGTCTAGATAAATAATGGAATTTAAATGTGGACATTTTATTATTTGACCTTTTAATAACATTTACATGTACATGTATAACAAATCAAAAGATCTTTGACTGTCAATAAACATGGGAACCTGAACCTCTGATCATATCTCAATGTTTGATTACTGGAACCCCCAATAGCTTGAATTATTAGTCAAAGTCTCTTTGACTTACAGCCATCAAAGTTCAACTGTATTTAATAGACATGTGTAAAAATATTTTATTTGACATTTGAGAAGTTCTACTGTATTTAATAGACATATGTAAAAATATGTTTTTTGACATTTCTTGATTGGCTTGAATTAATGAGAAGCAAACATTGTTCTCTATACAGCTTTTGTAAAATATTTTTGTTCAGACACACATGACTTATATATTATGTGTTTGTTTTTACAGGTAGAAAATTTACTGCTCAGTTCCAGAGGTGTAATCAAATTGTGTGACTTTGGAAGTGCTACAACGCAGACTTATTTCCCAGACAACTCCTGGTCAGCTATGAAAAGAAGTCTTGTTGAAGATGAGGTAGATTATATTAATTCCACTGAAAATGGACAATTTATAATGTTATATTCAGAATCTGACCAATATATTATTGCAGTTTTCACAACTTGAAATTTATGCAAATCTTGCCACTTATATATACATGTACATGTATCTTATGCTATAATAATGTCAGAATGAAATTGTTTTAAACTTACCATATACAAAAATGCTCTGTGAATTTTATAAAATTTATTAAACCATTAAGCTGTGTGGATATGGCATTTAAAGCACTATTACTTCCATTGCATAGTATAGCAAACCGAATAATATGTGTGCATGTGCATTATGATAAGTTTTAATGTTTTTCATGGCGATAGAAGTTCTAGCACTATTAACACCAACACCATCTTTTGATAGTTTGTTAATTATATTTACATTTCATGATTTTTAAATTTTGTTTTACACTTATTAAACCTTTAATAAAAGTGTAAAACTGCCATATACATGTATGGCGGGCATGTTAACTCACTGGAACAGCTGAATAGATGCCATCACACATGTATTCATAACCTAATCATATGTATTAATGGCATTTTTAACTGATATAAATGCCATAATAATAATAATAATAATAATAATAATACATGTGTTAACAATAACAATGATAAAACAAAAATTAGATTATTGATAGGAATTAAAATAACGATGTAAATATGTGTATTAAGAATGTAAAAATTTAAAAAAAAAATTTATATATTTTTTTTTTCTTTTATCTAGATGACAAAAAACACAACTCCAATGTACAGAACACCAGAGATGTTAGACTTATATCAAAACTATCCTATTTGTGAGGCTTTAGATGTGTGGGTGAGTACAGTATTTTGTAAAGGTCGGTATTGTGGAACTTTGTTCTACATGGTAGCAATTTAGAGGGGATTTCCAGGTACATGTATATTAAGATTGTGTTTTAATTTCTTCTTGATTGATTTAGGAATTTAACCCAAGGCATCTTACTGCTCTAAATTAGAGCCTTGTCAATGGCAAGTGTAAAAAAGGGGATACTAGTGCAAAAATCAGAAATGTTTGACAAACTTACAGTCTACAATTACAGTGTCTCAAATTTGGCTAAAATTCAAATTACAGTCGACTCTCGTTAATTCGAAATCGGTTAAATCGAAATTTCGCTTAAATGGAAATGATATAAACAGTCCCGTCAGATCGCTATGTATTTCTATGCAAATTTGTGTTTAAATCGAAATACTGAAATTTGAAATTTTGCTTAAATCGAAGTGAATTTTCAGTCCAGATAAATAAATACATGTATAATGAAAATTACAACGTTTAAATCGGAATATACTTTCCTTGTTTATCGTAGTTTGGATTTGTTTATACAACAAGTTGAAACTAAGCGGCAAAGTAAAAAAAAAAATAACATGTAGAGAAAAATATTTTATCTTAAAAATGTTGATTTATACCTGAAATAATTAATCTGTCTCTTGTATTTATAGTAACAGCGTGACGGTTTACTTTGAAGATTCATTTCCGACTCAAAATACACATGAAAAAGGAAGTCGGTATCCATGCTATTTTCACGATTTTCTCTTCCGGTCAGGCGATAGTAAACTGTCTGTCAGTAAAAGGAAAAATTTCATTGGTGTAAAATTAAAACGTGGGCGGTCCGCTACTTCAACTGTCATTGATCACAAGAATACCCAACACTTATTGCCACGCTTAAACTTAATTGATCTGTTGAGCCAAATGGTATACACAATTAAGCTACTGTGACATGGCAAGCCATGATTTCAATAATCACAAAGGTTGGATGCTAAGGATTACAGACGAAGAAGTTATGATTATTAATAAAAGAAACTTTAACTGAGCCTACCTGATGATAGTCAGTGTTTAACAAATTTCAATGGAACCTTATAGCTTCTGGTGAAGTTTCAGATTTGCTTATTTTACTGTGCAAAAAACTTTAGTTAGTTGTGCTTTACATTAACATAGAATAAAATCAAAATTATTTTAATCTTTAATGTTTAATTAAATCTTAATCGTAAATTTTCAGTGTCAATTGTAAGCATTATAATATGTAACAGCATATATGTGACGTCAATAGAGGAGCGCTTTACTTTTAGAGTTATCTCCCGTTTCTGATCGTCAGTGATCAAAATGGTTAATTCGAAATTCGGATAAATCGAAATTTTTCATCTGACCCCTTCAATTTCAAATTAACGAGAGTCAACTGTAGTTTAAATTTCCAAAAATTTCAATGTGTTCATATAAGAATTTACCAATTACTACAGGTCTGACTGAAAAATGACAGAACTTTGACCTCTGGATTGGCCTAATTTTCCAACATTGTTATATGTAAGTGATATTTACCTTAAGATATATACATTTACTTGTACATGTATATTTTAGGTGTTTATGTGATGGTGATTATATTGAAATGTATTAATGTTTGTTTCAGGCACTTGGTTGTGTTTTGTAATGTTATTTGATGTTTATATTAAAATGTATTTATGTTTGTTTCAGGCACTTGGTTGTGTTTTGTATTTGTTATGTTATGGTGTACATCCATTTGAAGATTCTGCCAAATTGAGGATTATAAATGCTAATTACACTATACCTGAAACAGATGAAGAATACACAGTGTTTCATGATCTCATTAGTAAGTAGGAATATCACTCTTAAATTAACAAGTAAGACCCTTTAGTTTATTGGTTGGTTGAACACAGTAAGACCCTTTAGTTGATTGGTTGGTTGAACACAGTAAGACCCTTTAGTTGATTGGTTGGTTGAACACAGTAAGACCCTTTAGTTGATTGGTTGGTTGGTTGGTTGGACAAAATAAGACCCTTTGGTTGATTGGTTGGTTGAACACAGTAAGACCCTTTGGTTGATTGGTTGGTTGGTTGGTTGGACAAAATAAGACCCTTTGGTTGGTTGGTTTAGTTGGTTGGTTGAACACAGAAATACCATTTAGTTGATTGGTTTGTTGGTTTAATGTCATTCCACAGTCAAAATTATTTCCTAATATCAAGACTGGGGGTTTGGAAATGATTCAGGAAACCAGAGCATCTGGCATAAAACCACAGATGATAGACAAACAAGCAACTACACCTTAATCTGCTGAAACAGCATTTAAATACAGGTTATAATCATATACATGTAGTATATATAAATTATTGCAATATTAAATTGAATGAATGAAGAAGTTATTCACGATAATTTGTTTTCATGAAAATGATTAATTCATTAATCAAAATTGTATCATAACAAATAATATAATGCTTTTGTTTATATGGTAGGATCCATGCTCAAAGTTGACCCAAATAATCGACCTAATATCCATGATGTCGTAGATAGACTGACTGAGATAGCTGCTGCAAGAAATGTTAACTTGAAAGAACCTCTACAGTTGGATGATGATTTCAACCCACAGATAAGTAAGTAAATAATGTAAAGATTTATAGTTCAAGGTCATTGATTAAAAGGTCAAGGACATAGCTGCATAAGTATAATGAAATGGTTAATGATTTGGAAATTATTCATTGTACTGGAGTAGCTACATGCATATTAGCTATTTATAAATGAAATATGACTAGATATTTCTGATTAAGTATTGTGGCTGTTCCAAACTTGAGAAAACTTGGAAAGTTTTTGTAATTATATTCATATTTAAACAATTCAGTGCCACTTGGGGCTATGGTCATATATTTTTCTTTTTTACAGTGACAATTTGATATATAATATGTGGGGGTTTTAAATGTAAATTAGTGTGGGGAAGTGGTAAAGACTTACTCATTATTAAAAATCAACAACCTATCCATGTACAAATTTATTTTTCTTTTCAAAATTGTTTATTTTTAATTCCAGTACAATTCCAGTAGAGTTAACTGATATATTTTTGTTAAGTTACTATTTGTATTTTGTTTGAAATCATTTCAATTTAGTTTTCGTTAATTTTCAGTCAGCGTCAATGATGATGATGAAAAGTTTCATAGACCACCTCCAAGCATGCGGCCATCTTACAATCAGGAGCCCTCTGGCCAATCACAGCCATCTGCTGCAAGTTCTATATTTAGTTCCCTTAAAGGTGGTGCTGGTAACCTCATGAAGAATATAAAAGATGCATCGGCAAAAGTGATGGAAACTGTCTCAGCGTAAGGCATCATAAAGTCTACATGTATATTTATATTCATTATTCCTCATGTAAAAATCTAATTATTTCTTTGGATTTGACCTGTTCAATAATTTTCACTACCTTACTACTAAAATCACTTTCAATTAACAACGTGTAATGTTTCTTGCCAACTGGCTATAATTTTTTCAATATCACCTGGGCTGTGGATTTTACCGAACTCTCTCCTGTCCATTTTCAATTTTAGTCTTGCTCAACCAAATGACAGATTGTAAACAATCATGGTATTTGCAGATGTAATGAGAGAATGTACAATGCACATATTTCTATGCTTAATTCACTGGATTCACATATCCCATGTTACATTAAAACTTCATCTTGGGCAATAGTTTTTCTTTCGTAGGAAAACACGCAAAATAAAGTTTAATATGTTTATAATATTGCTAGCTTTTCAAGTTTAATTTATAGCCTTTACTGAGGAATCACAAGAAAAATTATAATTTATAAAGAATGAAGTCCTTGCTATTTCTGAAAATATTGTCACAGCCTACCCTTCATACTTTTATAATTTATTCACACTGGAATTTTTGTGAAACATCTCTAGATTTAAATTACACTTAAAATTGTCATTGTCGGTGACCCACGGGTGATTCACATTGATACTTCCTATCAGGAAGCTTGCAGACTCAAAACCATGGTTTGCAACAATGAAAATTGTGTGCCATGTGAAAAAGTAATAAACAATGAATAATAGAAATGGAATATATAGCTAAATGTTTGCTCAGTTTACTTACAAAAGCTTTGAAAATTGTTTAATAAGTATGATTTAAAGAAATGTAGAATGCTATGTTTCTACAGTGTCATTTTTTTCGTGGTTTGACAATGCATAAAGTATCTGTTGTATTATTTTAAATCTATAACCAAATGCTTACATTTAAAGACTAAATTTCACAGTTAGTTTTATTTATTTTTTAAAAAAATTTTTATGTTCTTCGTCCTTTTTTTTATGCATCTGACAACAAATTTATGTATGGCAATAATACAACCAACTTAAAAAATATAACCCTTTTTTGGATGCATATGACAACAAGTATACATATAGCAAAAATACAACCACCTCAGAATATAACCATTGTACTGTAAATAATCTTTTGATATTTCTTGTCATGTGACCAGCATAATTCAATGATTTATAGTTTTAAGAATTGACCAAAGTGATACCTGAGTTAAATGTGGTCTTAAGGGCATCAGTGGTTAGTAGTGAATGATATCATTGTAGACAAAATAGAGAATGGCATGCAATACATATAGTCTTGTATATTATATTTGATGTATATTTCATTTCAGGATGAACAAATCAGATTTAGATATTAGTTTTATCACATCAAGAGTAGCAGGTATGTAGATTTCATCAGAAAAAATGGAGTATTCATAAACCACATTGACCCTGATAAACGAATTATTGAGTTTAGATATATGTATTTACATTTAAAAAATCACCATTACTAACTGTCTAGACTATGTGCCATCAGTATTGAAAATTTTTTTGTTTTAATTTCTTGAATATGGCACATGATATCCAGGGTAGTTTTATGTGTTCTGTTGCATTATATTGGAAAGGTCGAGGACTGGTCATAGAGTGTTTGTAGAAATTATCGTAACAGGGCAGGTGTTTAATTAAAGTTTAATTACTGGTAAACATTAGTTATACAAAATTCAAAGGAATGTACATAATATCAGTATATCTGAATGATGTTTATTATGAAAAAAAATTGGTAGTATCTGTAGCGAGCATATGTAAAAATATATTAAAATTTCATATAAAATTTGTTTCATATCTACATGTATTAATCAATGCACGGTCAAAATTTCAATTTAACAGATTAGATTTCCTAAGTACAACAGACATTTGACAGTATGACAGAAAGTACATCCTACCAGGATAATAATATTCAGATTTTAGTAAAATAGTTCACGGGTGATGATTGATTTAAATGTGTAAATCATGACATTCGTGCTAACAGTGTGAATTGAGAGATTGTATTTCAGTGATGTGTAATAGACTAGATGTTGTATTAAAAGTAGCACTATTAATATTTACAAGTTTTTCTATAAAAGTTCAAATGACACAGAGTTCAAATCACCACAATATGACATGTAAAATGCTGACAGAAATGTGGCATAAAACATTTATTAAAAAAATTTAAAATGTATGGTACAATAGTCAAATGTTTCAAGAAAAAGTCTTGATAAAAGAATTGATTAATGGTTCTTTACACCCAAGATAAGTTCCTTGCACTTAAATTGAAGCAGTCAATTCTTGAATGGTGGAGGAAACCAAAGAAAACCACCAACCATTGATAAGCAGACTGACTAACCTTTTCACATTAGGACTAACGTTGGGCCTAAAATAAAATTAACTATGTTTTCCGTTGACTGTCCAATCCACTTGAAATGCCCCTACCCAAAAATTTTTATTGCCGTCTACTATAATTTTTTTTTTTTTTTAACTTCTCATACAACATAAGAAACAGTATTAAATGTCAATAACCCTGGCACGGGAGATGACCTGTGAGCAGGTTTATATGGTAGTAAGAAAAATTTATTCAGCTGTGAAAAGAACAAAGATGACTTTAGTTAGTAAAAAAATTGTAAATGTGTTTTAAAAGAGACATATGAAACCAATTTAAACTTTTCAAAAGTGTAAAAGATTTAAGTTTTCAAAAAATAAAATAAAATATTTTTCCTACCTATCTACCCACATGTGGATAGCATGGGTCGGAAAACAACAAACAAAGAATTTTTTAAGTTAGGCCTTGTTGATTTGAAAATAGGCATCAACAGGTTTTTAAGTGTTTGGGCTTTTAGACCACTCAGCAACCAAGACCCCTATGATAAAAGATAAAAACCTTTTGTTGAAGGCATTTTATTTTAATCAGTTATAATATTTCTTGATTATTTTTACAGTAATGTCATTTCCTGCAGAAGGTGTGGAATCGGCATTTAAAAACCATATAGAAGATGTTAGAAATTTCTTAGAGAGTAAATATAGGAATTTGTATGCAGTATATAACCTGTCTGACAGGACATATAGAACAGCTAGGTTTGAAAATAGAGTAAGTATCACAATTATTGATATTACTTTAAGAAAGCCGATACAAAGCTACCACTACAGTAGCTCAGTTTGTAGATTGCTTGCCTTGTATGTGGGTATGTGGGAGGTCAGTGTTCAAACCCAGGCCAGGTCCGACCAAGACTTGAAAATTATTAGTCACTGTTCTTTCACCAAGCAATGACCAAAGGCACTGCAGGTATGGCATACTAAAGATCCCTCCCTGCACATTGCACTAAGCACACTGCAAAAGTCAAAATTTCTGCCACTTCACTTATAGCTGGTGATGTCTCGAAATAAGTGGAATATTCTTGACTTGGATGTAAGCCCCATTAAATCGTATCAAATCCCATACAAGCTGATGGCATATCTCTCCCCTCCCCTCCTTAATTTTCCTATCTTTTTTTTTCCCTTTTTTTATGCCCTGCCCCCCCCCCCCCCCCCCCCCCCCCCCCCAAAGAAGGGAGGTCATATTGCTTTGCTGCTGTCTGTCGGTCCACCAACAGTTTCTGTTCATTTTCTTTGCAGAGGTTGCACATATTGAAATGAAATTTGGTATACAGATTTATCAATAGAATATCTAGGTCAAGTTATGTTTTGGGTACGATCGAGGATATTTCCACAAAGTTATCCCCCTTGGACTTAGAAAAATTTCAATTATTAGCAGTTTCCTTTCATTTTCTTTGCAGAGGTTGCACATACTGAAATAAAATTTAGTATACAGATAAATCATAAGAATATGTTGGTCAAGTTCTGTTTTGGGTACTACCGAGCAATTTTTGACACAGTTATCCCTGTTGGACTTAGAAAAATTCCAATTATTTGCTTTACGTCATTATCTCTACAAAGGTTGATGAAATTAATTACTGATATAACATTTATAATCAGGTTGGTTGAATATGGTTATATTGATGATAATTTATAATTTAGTAAGGACAGTCAAACCTGTCTGAAGGTCTTTACGTTTGTGCAACCTATAATTCAAAATTTTTTAGCTTAAACACATCATACTTGATAGATTTATGCATCTCAGATAGCACTGGTAGATGACCCCTATTCATTTTAGTTCAAAAGGTCAATTTCATTTCCATGTACACTGCCCATAATGTATACTGCCCATAATAAAAGCTTGTGCACCCTATAATGTCTGTCCAAGAAGGGGTGGGTGCATAAGTGTTTCACAAACATCTCTTGTTTAATTTATTTATTTTTATTTTATTTTTATTTATTTATTTATTTATTTTTTTTTTTTTTTTTTTTTTTTTTTTGTATTTATTTATTTTATTTAATTTGTTATTTACCTGTATTTATTTTATTTTTTTATTATTTATTTTTTTTATTTATTTATTTATTTATTTATTGTTTAGTTATGCATGTACTTGTACATTGTTTAAATAATACTTGGTATACATGTGTATATTTTCACTTTTTATTTGATTTCAGGTTTCAGAATGTGGATGGCCTGCACGTAAAGCTCCAACGTTAGCTAACCTTTTTGCCATATGTAAAAACATGCACTTATGGCTTAGACAGAATCCAAAGAATATCTGTATTGTTCACTGCTTGGTAGGTACAAAATTAAAATACATGTACATGTATAACATATTTAGATGTAAATTGTGATCCCTTGAAATAAAACTCATAAAATTCCTTATATCGTATATTGCAAATGCATTTGATTTGGGCTGAATTTACAGAGCTTTTGTTTAGATATTAAATTGAGTTGGTGAGCATACTATGAGTTTTATATTCTGTAACATCTGTGTGATATAATAGGGATTTTTGGCTCAACTGGCTATAGCCAGCTGAGCTTATGGCATGGCAAAGCGTTCGTGCTTCCATGCATCCATGCGTGTGTAAACTTCAATCTTCTCTGAAACCACATGACCAATTGAAACCAAATTTGTTGTGGAAGGTCCCTAGGAGGAGTAGATTAAAGTTTGTGATTTTCAGTCCAATCCTGAATCCAAGATGGCTGCTGTTACTATAAATGGAAAAAAACAGGAAACTGGCCTTAACATAGTTATTTGTTAATCAATTTGGTTCAAATTTGGTATATGGAATGTAGAAATCTGGTCATTTAATATATTTAACAGGTTTTTTTCCGTTATATATTCATTGTCTTTTTATTGGCAAATGAAACCAAATGAAACCAGATTTGATGTGGGAGATCTCTAGGTGGGCATCTGTATTGTTCACTGCTTGGTAGGTACAAAATTAAAATACATGTACATGTATAACATATTTAGATGTAAATTGTGATCCCTTGAAATAAAACTCATAAAATTCCTTATATCGTATATTGCAAATGCATTTGATTTGGGCTGAATTTACAGAGCTTTTGTTTAGATATTAAATTGAGTTGGTGAGCATACTATGAGTTTTATATTCTGTAACATCTGTGTGATATAATAGGGATTTTTGGCTCAACTGGCTATAGCCAGCTGAGCTTATGGCATGGCAAAGCGTTCGTGCTTCCATGCATCCATGCGTGTGTAAACTTCAATCTTCTCTGAAACCACATGACCAATTGAAACCAAATTTGTTGTGGAAGGTCCCTAGGAGGAGTAGATTAAAGTTTGTGATTTTCAGTCCAATCCTGAATCCAAGATGGCTGCTGTTACTATAAATGGAAAAAAACAGGAAACTGGCCTTAACATAGTTATTTGTTAATCAATTTGGTTCAAATTTGGTATATGGAATGTAGAAATCTGGTCATTTAATATATTTAACAGGTTTTTTTCCGTTATATATTCATTGTCTTTTTATTGGCAAATGAAACCAAATGAAACCAGATTTGATGTGGGAGATCTCTAGGTGGGCAAGTTTAGGTGGGTTAGGTTTTTTTTTTTTTTTTTTGTTTTTTTTTTTTTTTTGGCCTACCAGTTGAGCAGCACAGGCCCTTTTGGGCCTCTTGTTTTTATTGTGTTACTCCTAGAGTTACATTAATTTTTTATAAGAATATACCCACTTGTGTTAAAATGGTGAATCATGTAAGAAAAAAATGGTTATTGGCATTTATAAAATCTTTGTGTTATCTATGGTATTTTAAAAAATGATCTGAGATTCATCCAAATTCTACTGTTATGTTCTCTCATTTTTTCACCAATTGTCTTTCTGTTAAAAATACAAAATGAATTCTTTGAAAGTCTTGATCACAGCAATTCTCCACACCTAGGATTAAATCCCACTCATGCACATCCTACTTCAAAAAAAGTTTGTCAATTTTCTTTCCATAGGAAAAAGGTTTTCTCTGGGCACTCAGGTTTTCTTTACCATCCCAGAACTAACTGTCTTGATATGAACTTTAAAAAATTTTGACTCTCTGCAAAAACCACTTTACTCTACCCCACTCTGAAAGATTTAGATTACTACTATCCCCCTTTCTGCCATTTCAATAACTATATGATTGGTAGCTATTTATAACTATTTCTCTGCGAAAAGTATACATATTTTCAACATTTGTAATTTGAATATTTTGCATTTTGCAATTATTTTTCAAGGTCATTCGGGTAATAAAGTTATGTTTCAAGTTTTCAGATTACTATGATTATGACATCAAAATAAATACAATTATAAGTTATTTGTGTTTTAATACTTATGAAGCTTTCAAAATTTCATTTCTAAACTAAAAGAAGTCTGAGTTTCATTACTTAAGAAACTTCCAGAATTTCATCTCTAAATTAAACTTAGAAATTAGAAGTTTTAATGACAACTGAATGATTTTACTCACTAGTAATAAATCTATTTTTTTTCCTCTCTCTCTATTTTAGGATGGTAAAGCTTCATCAGCCACTGTAATAGGAGCTTTTCTAGTATTCTGTAGATTATTTGATACCAGTCAGCAGGCCATGCATATGTTTTCAATACAGAGATGTGCTTCAGGAGCCACACCTGCTCAGAAAAGGTACTGATTAATAATGACTAAGTCACATGACCAATAATGATTAAGTCACATGACCAATGTATCTGAAAGCTAACACTGTGTCTGTGGGTTATTTTGTAAAGCAGTCTCCAATTCTCTACCAGAACTAACCACCTTGATTTTATTGGAAGAATTTTGATTGGGTTTTAATCACATTTACTCCAGTCTACTCCTATCACATCTGTAGTTCTCACTTCTTATGTGGGAAGTCGGGTTGGAATCCTGGCCGAGTCCAACCAGGATTTAAAAATTTGTAGTGACTGTTCTTGCACCAAGCACTTGGCTTTAAAAAATGAAAGAAACAGGGTCCTTCCAAGGAGACCTTAGAAACAGATACCTCATGTCATGGCAAATGCATTGCCCTAAGCGCACTTCAAAGGTAAAAATTTCGGTCACTTTACCAATAGCTGGTGATGCCTCAATATAAGTGAAATATTCTTGACTGGGATGTAAAACCCCATTAAATCAAGTCAAATTAAGTCTACTCTAAATATACTGGTGAGCCTTGATGAATTTGATTTTGACAGAGCATATTGAATCTCATTTACCTTTCCTATAAGAATTATGATACTTGATGATGTTAGATGTATATTCACTATGGTATTAACCGGTGCACGATCTGATGCATATACCTTTATAACTTCTTGCTGAACTATTGATCTGAAAACTTAACAGGATTTTGGCATCTGACCTGTCGTCACAATATTGCAACTAAATTTTCTGATGGTTGTAAGAAAAGGGAATGTTTATGCAAACAAATATATTTTTTAACTGTGTTTATTAATGTTTTTATTTATAGATATATAGAGTATGTGTCTCAGATGGTAGCTGAACCCCCAACACTTCCTCATAACAAACCTGTCACATTAAAGGCATTGGTAATGTCACCTGTTCCATTATTTAATAAAATGAGGTGAGTTCATCTATGTAACTGTTCATTTTGAATTTCATGCTTGTCTGTTATAGTTTGTAGCAGAGGACATGGGTTCAAATCCCAACTGGGTCATACATATGACTTTAAAATTTGAGATATTGCTTCCTTGCTTGGCATTTGGCATTTTAAAGACAGAGCATTGACTGGTTCACCTGGTGCCAGTATAATGGACAGATGAAGTGGTATGCTTGTCTGCCACACACTAACTTGTTGATTAGCACCTTAATGAAAAAACAAAAATCACCATGATTGTTGGTTAGAACGCAGCAGGCCATACTACACATTGGTACATCTCAAGCATACACAAACTTGTTCTTAGATTAATCCATAGAGATTAATAATCTTGCTCTCTTCACGAATAGCAAAAGAATTGCTAACGCAACATTGAACAGAATTACAACCTAGCAACCAACCAAACAACTGTTATAGTTTGAAATAATAATAATAAGTCATTGGGAAAACTATATGTATGTTTTGCAAAAAATGTAATTTTTTTTAAAAGAGTAAGTTGTGAAGTAAAAAAAAGAACTTAATGTAAAAAAAAAATTTTTTTTTTTTTAAATTACACGTCATTAATAAAAATTTTCAGATATGCAGTGAAACTTCCTTATAATCCCACTCAGAACTTTTACCACATCAAGTATAGAATCATGAAAGCAAAATGTAATCTATTTAAAACATACATATTGCAATTACAGTAAAGCCTCAATTTATTACCGCTATTTCTTTATCAGTCAGATTTTGGTGTTGTAAAGAGTTGAGTAATGGTGTTAATGTCCCAGTCAAGAATATTTCACTTATATCGAGACATTGCCATCTATAGGTGAAAGTGCAGAAATTTTGCCTGTGCGTTGCGCTGATGGCATTATACAGCAGGGTTCTATATCGTGCCATGCGTGCCATGACACGGGACTTCGTTTATTTTAAGTTCCCATTCAAAAGAACTGTGACTTTCATTTCGTAATGCCGAGTGCTTGGCGAAAGAACAGTCACTACCCACTTTCAAGTCTTGGGTCAGACCCGGCCGGGGTTCGAACCCACGACCTTCCACTTACAGAGCGAGCACTCTACCAACTGAGCTACCGCAGTGGCACGGTGTTGTAAAGAGAGTTGACGAAAAAGTTGATTGTCTGTATTGAAATTTTAAATTACTGTTAGCAAAGTGGCAAAGTTATCAAGATGTTTTATAAAGAGGTTTTATCATATTTCAAGTTAACATCATATGAAAGTACGTTGTCACATTTTTGGAGTTTTTTCTTTGTTTTAGAAATGGATGTCGCCCATTTGTCGAGCTATTTGTTGGAGAAGACAAGCTTCTGTCCACTTCACAAGAATATGATAAAATGATGTAAGTTTACTATTTTCTATTGTATTTTTCAGCTCTAATGCATATTACAGAGTAATTATCAATGCTATAAGCATTTAAATTTGTTTTGTACTTTTTTGCTTAATGTAAGAAACAAGAACATGTACTTTGTTATTTTCCAATATCTGTGAACTTGCCAAGTATAATTGGTTATCTCTAAAAAAATCCCTTTTTACATTTAAATATTTACAATATTCTTACATATATTTCTTACTTCTGCAAGTTTTTTTCATAATTTAAATGATAGTTTTGAAAAAAAATTTTTTTTTTTGTTTGTTTGTTTGTTTGTTTGTTGTTTTTTTTTTTTTTTTTGTTAACCTCCTGATAAATTTTTTATTTTCTGTTGTTAATCTCCTAATAAAAATCGATGATGATCTTTCATTGGAGCATGTGACTCATTGTTTCTATGATGTAATGATTGAAATACAATGTCTAAGACTTTATTAAAATGACAAACATACTGATTGTAAATATTTTATAATATTGTGTGATGCATCTGTCTGATATATTTGCAGAGGGTTTGTTATAGAAGATGGCAGAGCTGTGGTAAAAATGAATATCCAAGTTACTGGAGATGTGACTGTGATTGCTTATCACGCCAGGTCTACATTTGGTGGAAAAGTTCAAGGAAAGGTAACAACTATGAGATATCTGTATAGTGTATGGTACTATTATGTCGTTACTCTCTAAGTGAAACAGGTAAGTTTATTATTCTCTTGGTGGAACAGTTTCATTACTCTCTTAGTGGAACAGGTAATACTGTCTTAGTGTAACTGGTAAATTAAATATCATTACTCTTAGTGGAACAGGTAATGCTGTCTTAGTGGAACTGGTAAATTAAATATCATTACTCATAGTGGAACAGGTAATGCTGTCTTAGTGGAACTGGTAAATTAAATATCATTACTCATAGTGGAACAGGTAATGCTGTCTTAGTGGAACTGGTAAATTAAATATCATTACTCTTAGTGGAACAGGTACATGTAATTTCATTACTCTCTTAGTGGAACAGGTAATTTCATTACTCTCTTAGTGGAACAGGTAATTTTGTTACTCTCTTAGTGGAACAGGTAATTTCGTTAGTCTCTTAGTGGAACAGGTAATCTTTTTACTCTCTTATTTGAATAAGTAATTTCATTATCTCTTAGTGCAACAGATAGTTCTCTCTTAGTGGAACAGGTAATTTCATTACTCTCTTAGTGGAACAGGTAATTTTGTTACTCTCTTAGTGGAACAGGTAATTTCGTTAGTCTCTTAGTGGAACAGGTAATCTTTTTACTCTCTTATTTGAACAAGTAATTTCATTATCTCCTTAATAGTGCAACAGATAGTTCTCTCTTTAGTGGAACTGGTAATGCCATTACTTCCATACTTCATATTCTGTAGGATGTTAGGGAATGTATTACTGTAGAATCATTCATATTTGTTGGGTTAAAATTTCGTGGTTTTGCCTCTTTAAAAAATTCTGTTGGTAGAAATTTTTGTGGAATTGAGTTTTGTGGAAAAAATCCCATTCAGGGCAATGGTAATTAAAAATTTTCAATGACATTAAATTTTGTGGTTTTCAACAACCCCCCAAAATAAAGAAATTGAATCCCCCAGGAATATTTGTGATTCTACAATACCTGCACTTTATTATGTTTAGTCAGATGTATAGTCATTTTGCATAGTTTAACACATAACCTAAATATCTCATAAGGGAGAATAAAATCAGTCACTTCTGATAAAGATACTGTATATTAACTTCTTGGGGATTGGCACAAAATAATTTACCTTGGGTTAATATGTCACAGGACTGGTAGTGAGAAATTTTAGAAACTTATTTTCTAACTTGTTTTTTAGTCCGTTTGAATATGTTTTATTAAATCTGACAAATACCTGTAATTGGGAAGAAAGAGGATAGGACTAATGGTGCTGTCGTCCTGTCAAGATTTTTTTCACTTATTTCAAGGTGGTCATTCGTGAGATAATGGAAGCATTAGAGTACCCAGAGAATCACTATCAACCTTCAGTAAGGAAACAGGCAAATTTATTGCACTAGGATTTGCCTGGGTTGGATATGGACCTAGGCATTGAGGGATATTGTGAACTTTAAGACAGCTGTTTAGTCTACTTGGACACAGGATGGGTACTTGTCTAATAAACCTAGACATATCTAGAACTCACTTTAATTTTGAACACCGAATAAGATTTAGAAAATAAATATTGTAGATAAAGACATTAAAAGGGAAGGAATTTAGGGATGTGGTAAGGTTGTATTTTATCAAATTACTGAAACATGCAAATCTGCATCTCAGAATTGCTTATTTTTTCTCGAGGCATGGCAATGTTTGCAAGCTTTCTTTTCAAAAAATGGGTAGTAATTATTGGAAAATGATATAAAAGTGCTAGTATTTTATGCTGATTTCATTCTTGCTGTAAATGATAATCCTAGGTTTCTACAGTTTTAAAATTATTGTAGCCTTATTTCCAAAATGATTTAAAAACGTGGTCCTTGTATAAGCTTTGTAAGCTTTTCTATTAGCTAATATAATGACTATTATACTTTTCATATAGCTTTCAGATCACGAAATGGATTTCACAAATTTAAAGCTTAATTAATATTTAATGGATTTCATTCTTGCAGTAAATGATATTCCAAGGTTTCTAAATTTTAAAATTATTAGAAGCCATATTTCAAAAAAAAAAAAAAAAAAAAAAAAAAAAATTAAAAATTAAAAACATAGTCTTTTTTTTAAGCATTTCTTTTACAAATTTGCTAATAGCTAATGTAATAAGCTTTTGCAACACCAAATAGATTTTACTGAGGCTTCATTAATATGACTTGATTTCATTATTGCAAAATATGAAATTTCTAGGTTTCAACAATGTTTTTAATTATTAATAGCGAAATTTCCAAAATTTGTTAAAATATCTTCCTTTTTAAAGTATGATTTTTTGTCACAAATTTGCTAAAATATTTAAAAAAAAAAAAAAAAAAAAAAAAAAAAAAACACTTTCTTGTTAGTACAGTATAGTATAACAATCTCATTACATATACATGCAAGTAAAATACATGCATATCATCTTAAAAAATGTACACATGATACTCTTAAAAGAGTTGTAAGAGACTATAAATTACATAAAAATACATAAAATGACATTGAATATAAAACACAGATGTAACCCACATAAAATCATTTATATAAAAAACTTCTACACCTCATTAAAACATCAGCCATTAGTAGCCATTGGTGATTATTGCTACCAGCAATATAAACAGAATATTCCTCAACAGCATTTATGTGGATTTATGATTTCCATTTTTATAAGTATTGTTGAAGTACACAGTATCTTTAGAACATATGCCTGAATAGTGAATAGCAAAATATACAGGTTTCACTTAAAACTCGCTAACAATCATTGAGGAACATGCAGCTTTATTAAAAAAAATTTCTTACCTTTACTTACAAGGTCATTTTCAAGTAAGATTAGCAGTTCATTCTCTCTTATATGCAGAAAATTAAATATTTTAAGCACAGTTCAGAATCTGAATGAATCAGTGCATGTTGTGATACACAATGAAAGTTGCTTATGAATTTGGATGATTTATATTTACCAGTAATGGAATTTTGTTTTTATAGAATTGCCAAATTGTTGTTTTCTCAAAATAAGGCATTTTCTGTGTAATAAAATAATATTGCCCTAACTAGTGTTGGTTTGAGATTAAGAAGGTCTTTTCGGTGTTTTGGTGATCAGGCCCAAGTTTCACAATTATTCACTCAATTGAGTGTACACTCAACTCATATTAGGGAATATTTCAGAATCAATTTTAAGACAATATACAGTTAAAATTAGATGTAATATTATATATATGTATTTAAATTGTTTAGTGTAGGTTTGTTCAACAAAAGAAAACATTTTCTCATAAAACTTAAATTTTTTTTAAATATTGATGATAGAAAAATGGAAATATATGAGTTGAGTGTACTCTCAATAGAGTGAATGATTATGAAATCGGGGGCCAGAAATGCCCATAGCTCTCACATAGTGATTGGCTCTCTAGAGTTTTAAATCCAGACAGAAAATATTCAAATATGAACAAGGATTTTTTTTTTTTTTTTTTTTTTTTTTTTTTTTTTTTTTTTTTTTTTTTTTTTTTTTTTTTGTTGTTGTTGTTGTTGTTTGATCTTGAATTCATAACCAAACCATGAAATGTGATCTATGAAAAATAATAATTTCATAATACAGTAAAATTTATATTATAGCCACCTTTGTTCAGTCAAATTTTGTCAGCAAAAAAGCCTGTAATCCAGAGACTCTTAAAGAAAAAAAAAGAAATGGATTTTGGTACTTTAAAAATATAACAAAAGACAAGTTATAAGAGAAGTAGGAAAGCAACTGGGGGGGCATTATTTGCATTATTTATCATTCTACTTTATATTCTATTATTTGTATGTATTCAGAAACTTGTTTAATTCTTTATAATGTTTCCAGCACATTTTGCTGAATTGTGTTGACATTGCAAATACAAGGGATACTTTTATTCAGCATCACTGATGCAATATCTTTTTACAATTTCAATGGACATACGATTTTAAACTTCCTTCAGGAAATAAAAATTTAATTGTTATACGATCTATTTTCCAGTGTTTTATATATAGTTTGTCTCTGATATTACTGGTTTTTTATCAGTTAACTTTTTGTTGTTATTATATTATACTAATAGATTTTACATTTATTTAGATTTTTATTGTATCTTTTACATTGATCTAGCTGCGAAAAAGCTGCAAAATTGCTGATGCGATTTAAAACAGCAAATCACTCGATCACTTAATAATGTTCTTTAATTCTGTTTCAGATTACTTCAATGAAGATGTTTCAGATACAGTTTAACACTGGTATGGTGAAACCGGAAACAACAAGTTTGAAATTTACACAGTGAGTCTACAAATATTAATAATTTTAATATTAATAATTCATATTTCTGAACTGTGACTTACATGTATCTTTTATCATAATTGTAAAAAATTAATTTGATGGTGAAACTTCTATTACTAAAATTATTATTACTAAAAAAATTTTTTTGTATTATATTTATTACTTTAAATTTGACATTACGTTTTTTCAGATCTTCAAAGTTTTATAATTCCAAGGGATTACGATATAACCATTGAAACTTAACATATTTACTGTGAAATATCCATTTAATTAAAGAAATCTTAATTTCGCTGTTCTTTACCTTAATGCTTTTTAAATTATTGAAAAAATGTTTTTTTAAATTAATTTTTGAAAAATGTTTTTAAATCTTTTTTAAAAATTGTTTTTAAAATTATTTTTAAAAAATGTTTTTAAGTACATGAATTTAGAAAATCTTTTTTAAATTATTTTAAAAATCTTTTCAATATATAAATGTTACTTTTTAGATATGATCTTGACCAGCTTGATAGTGCAGAAAAATATCCAGACTTATTCAAGGTCCAGTTAGACTTGGCTGTTGCTCCGAAGGACCGGCCTAGAATGGACAACAGTTATCCCTGGGAAAAATTCGATAGCAGTAAACTAAGTCCAAAAATTCTCTTCTCTTCTAAAGAAGAAATGCATGAAACTTTTCAGGAGTTTGGTAAGTACAACAACTTATTGATGTTTTTCAGTGCCGACTTTGTGGTAGGTAAGACGTTTTTCAGTGTGATCTTTGTGGAAGCTTTTGTCATCCTTTGGAACTGATTTTGATTTTTTTTTTTTTTTTAAAAAAAGTTTGTTAAACTAGTAATGCCTAATCACACATTTAGATGTAGTTATGTTAATCATGATGTTGCTGGGTTTTTTGTTTTGTTTTTTTTTTTTTTTTTTTTTTTTTTATTTTGATTGAACCAAATTAGATTTTGTTTCTGAACTGTTTTGTACATTGCAATGACATTATTAAACTTGATGTTTTGATTTTGAAAAATATTAATAAAACTCTGTTTGATGGAACTTCGTCCATATATCTTTTATTTGTAAAATATATTGAGTTTTTTTTTCCTCAATGATTACCAAGACAAGATAATCCATATTAACAAAATTTTATTTTTCTTTAGGTGTATCTGAGGTTGCTAAGAGGAGATTATCCAGATCAGCTAGCCAAAGTTCCAATGAATATGACAGTCCAAAACACATTCCAAAGACTCCAGAAAAGATATCTCCAAAACCAGAGAGAAAATCTCCCCAGCCAGAGAAAAGAGACATTCCCACTCAAAACGGAGGTAGCAGTGCAAAATCGTTTTTTGATTTACTTCACTGGCAGAATGATCAAGACAATGAACAAACAAGTGAAAAAAAGAGTTTTGCTGATTTTGAATCTTCAGAAAAATTGTTAGATGATAGTAATGATGAAGAAGATGAATTTGCAATGTTATCACAGGAAAGGGTCATAAATACAAATGGGGAAACCCAAAAACAGAGTGAAAAAACAGATTTCTTTGGTATTGACAGTGAAAGTGAGAAACAAACTGAAAATGTAGATTTACTTAATTTAGGCAATTCAAAGGATGGACAGGGTGTGAGTGATTTAGGCGATCAAATAGACTTGTTACAGATGGGACATGAGCCAAGTAATTTTGACATGTTGAGTGGAAAAGCCGATTTCCCATCTTCAGATGTTCATGTAAATGTTACAAACAGTTCTAGTGATTCATTTGATCCATTTCAAGAATTATCACAGAGATCATCAAAAGATAAACCAGCTGCATCCTCAAAGACAGCAGACAAAACCAGTGATAAAAAATCTGATGTGATGTTTGATCCATTTGGAAACAAACAGGGAACCACGCAAGGAGATGATTTCTTTAACATGATGGACAATAATCAGGTACAAAGTTCGAATATATCTGGATCAAAATCCATGAATGAAGACATTAATTTACTTGGTGCATGGGATAGCCAATCTGTGTTACGTCAGACAAACTCAACGTCCAACATTCCCAGAGAAAATTCGTCATCAAGTTTAAGTGGAGGAATGCCAAGAAATAATAGTGGAACATTTTCTACAGGATTTGGAATGAATATGGGGGCAGGTCAAGGAAATTACGGTAGATCAAGTCCACAAACAACTAACATTTTCAATTCCAACATGGGTAGATCTAGTCCGCAGTCCAATATTTTAAATCAACAGCAAGCTGGATCATCTGGGTTTGGATCACAAACAGCAGGTGGTGCTTCTTCACAAATAGCAGATCCTTTTGCAGATTTTGGTAAGTTTCTCAGCAAATCTTAGTACAGCATCACTGAGTTTTATTTCATTTTGGTAAAGAATTTCTGGTTTACATGAGTATCATATAATCAATATAACTAATGTAGATTTATGAATGTATGAATAATATGTGCAGGGAGATTATTCTGATGTTTTTACTTGAGACTTTTATGGCTAGAAAATAAGAAGTGGTTACTTCCTTTGGTTCATCAGAATCAAATGTCAGAGGCCATTTTGATGTTTACTAAAGGGCTGAATCTCTCTCAAAATTATAATACCTTTATATATCTCCACCATTTGTTTAGTGCAATTTTCGCATTTGTGGGGATGACAACAAATCAAGGGAAACTACTATTTAAAAAAATTAAAAAGAAATACATTTTGGGGCTTCAAAATAATGTAATAACACATGGAAGATGGCAGATTTTTAAAGGGGCATTTGAACAAGGTTTTATCGTACCTTTGTACAATTTAGCGATAGAATATGTAAAAGATATTGATTATTTTTCTTTAAAGGTAATTTTGGTAAGGGCAACACAGGTGGAATGGCACAACAAAAACCACATCAGAAAGCACCACCTCAACAACCACCTCATCAACAACAGAGACCACCTTATACAGGTGGCACATCTGCTGGAGCGCAAAAATCACAGACTCCACCCCAGGAATCTCCACAACAACAACGACCTCAGTCTAAACCTAATTATAATATTTCTGGTACTAGTGTTATCGGGAACAGAGATGACCGAGGTACCAGGAAACCATATGGTAAGTGATCACATGATATGATTCTTTCACCCAGTGTAAGCCACACTATAATATCTCTGGTACTAGTGTTATCGGGAATAGAGATGACAGAGGTACCAGGAAACCATATGGTAAGTGATCACATGATATGATTCTTTCACCCAGTGTAAGCCACACTATAATATCTCTGGTACTAGTGTTATCGGGAATAGAGATGACCGAGGTACCATGAAACCATATGGTAAGTGATCACATGATATGATTCTTTCACCCAGTGTAAGCCACACTTTAATATCTCTGGTACTAGTGTTATTGGTAATAGAGATGACCGAGGTACCATGAAACCATATGGTAAGTGATCACATGGTATGTTTCATGGTCACAAAATATTAGACCACAGCAGATCTTATAAAATGAAATTTATTTCTGTTGCTTGTAAATATTGTTACAGTATTAAAACATTAAAAGTTGTAAATTTAATATTATGAAGGTCTGCTTCTGTAGACCTTACAACAAGAATCATCCTGATATTGGCTTACATTCTTTTATATTGCTGTGCATCATAACCATTTTTTTAAACTCAATACAAGTCCATGTTTTCAATACATCTGATCTGCATTATACTTGAGCACACTTTGCTAGCACATTGTGTAACAAAGTTACAAAAAAAAGAATTTCAATCTTTTGGCCAGTTTGTTCTGCTTTTGTACCAGAGCACATTGTTGGCACATTGGTTAACAAATTTAACAATAACAAACTGCTTGGTTGGTCAATTGTACTTCTGCAGAACATATACATAGCATTTTTTAAAGACAAAAAGTGGCATAAGTCTTATTTGGGAGATTTATTGTTTATTCTCCCATAATTTTTGTTAAGTCAACAGGAAACTTTGTTTTTAGAAAATGCAGATCAGTAGTAATGAAAACACTGAAGAATAATCCAGGAAATATTGTACACTGAAGAATAATCCAGAAATTATTGTACACTGAAGAATATCCAGGAATTATTGTACACTGAAGAATAATCCAGAAATTATTGTACACTGAAGAATATCCAGGAATTTTTGTACACTGAAGAATAATCCAGGAATTATTGTACACCTGACAAAAAATAAATAAGTCTGAATTCCTGAATAAGAATAACATGTATAATTACTTCATTTCCACACTGCCTAGCCAAATTCAAAACCTGTATTTACTAGTGTTCACCTGCTATGGTGTATATAGCAACCCTTATTACAACAAGGCATTGGAATTTTTAAACGCTTTATTTGGTTGAATAATAACATGCGGTATTTTTGTAGGTGTTAAACCAAAAGTTGGAGCAGACACATTCAGTGATTTATTAGGAGATCATAAATTTACAAGTTCACAACAAAAAGAACCCAAAACATTAGAAGACATGAAAGATAAAGAGCTTGAAGAGAGTATGGATCCTAACAAACTTAAAGTAATGTCTAACTCTGATTTTTACGCAGGAAAGTCAAAGACTTTTCTAGTTATGTCGTTGTTGGTAACTAACACACCGTATCTATGTAAACAAATGTCAGTTTTCTTGAGCACTACTGTATACTTGCGTGCCAAAGAAGTAGACCTGTACAGCACAGCACAATCTGGGTGTTACAAATGCATTTCTGGTTTCATTTAATTCAATTTCAAATCACACATTTTAGAGAAGAAAAGAAAGTAACACGGACAAAAATAAATAAATAAATAATAAATGAATAAATAAAACCATTTCCCCTACACACAGAGTTGCGGAAGAATTCGCTTTTTTTCCGGGTTTGAAATTTGCATATCAACTTTATATTGAATACTTCTATGAATAGATAAACGAACAACAATGACTCTGTAAATGAAAATATATAGAGAATCTATATGAAAACAAAAATAAAAAATATTTATTAAACAATAAAAAAGGAGGTCATAAATTATATATAGAGGGTATAGTTCGCGTTGCAGAAATAGGTCACGGACAGTTCGGAAGACATTGTGACTTTCCGTATGCCATTTTCTGGAAAACTTCTTCTTGTCTGTGTATATTCTTCCAATTTTGGAACACCATCATAAGTTGACTTAACTGTTTATAATAACTAGACTTGCCCGTGTATATAACCAGATTAGCCATAGCAGCAATACCGACATGTGTCAGCTTGGACATTAAATCATTCATTTTCTGGAATCCTTGATCAGAGGGATTCGTCATTTTTTTCTCATCCAATCAGAAATTCATTGAAAACGTCACTTTCTAATTTCGTCAGAAAAAACGTGTTTGATGTTGGAATGGTGTACCGACAGGAGTTGTCATGCACGATTTTCTCAGCAATGGACGTTAATTTTAATTAACTCTTACTTTCATACAGAATAAAAGCACTTTATATTCAGGTATGATTTTTATTGGGTTTACATAAAAATGTAAATACTTGTGTGGATCATCTGTACGGTCTTGAGTAACGATGTACAGAATGATCCATCGTGCCAAAACACATCGAAACAACAACAAACAACGATGTTTGCTCTTTGTTCTATTCAATCTTTATTAAAAAGCACTCTTATCATATGCTCCACCCGAGTTACAGCAAAATCGGTCCGGAATTATAGACATAGAATTGCCGTCCGAAAAAGAGGAAATTAAAAAAAATATTAAATTTCAAAGTAAGGATGTCCGAAAGCATTGACGGACAGGAATTTTTCTGGGTATTTTGGGAAAAGACCTGTGAGGGTTAATTAATTGGGAATAACGACATAGACTGTCGAGTTTCAGTCAAAGTTTTTTTTTTTACTTTCAATACAGTTGTTAAAAATCAATCAGTCTTTATTTTTTATTTTTGAATTTCAATATTATTAGAGATATAAGAAGCAAAAAGTTCACAGTATTTACACAGAAATCCATCTTGACAATTGAGAAAAACAGACATTTTCATAATTTGTTGCCCGAAATTTGCACTGATCTGGCATGCTACAAGTGGCACAATTGCTACAAAATCAGAATCTTCTGATTATCTTTCAGACAGAGACTGACTTTAGATTTCACTTATTATAGTTTCTGTAGCTGTTACTGTCTGAGTTTTGGGCCAACTGTCACTTGTTTGCTTTTTTTTTTCCTGAATCTGAATAGGACTTACATTTTCTGACTCAAGGCAGTAAAGGTACTGGTTTTACTAAAAAAAAAATCTTGTTATTGTTTGGAAACTTCTTGATGTCTTTCTTTTTCAGTCGTTTTATATAATATTTACTGTTTGTGGTTTTTTGCTCACCTGAGCTGAAAGCTATGATGAGCTATTGAGATCCATCTTCATCTGTCGTCCATCCTGCGTAAACTTTTTACATTTTAATCTACTCCTCAAATACCACTGAGCCAAATTCATTGAAACTTTGCCACCATCATGCCTTGTTGGAGGCCTTTCAGATTTTCACAAATGAAGGAGTTATGTCCCCTTGGGGCCCCATAAAGGGGGAAATAGTAAAAATCTTCTCCTCAGATTGTATAAGAAGTATACCTTAGTAATTTCATATACAGTATAACCTGTGTATAAAGGACACCCAAGGGATTGGGCAAAAGTGTCCTTAATAGACAGGTGGACTTTATATACAGGGTCACAAATGACGCAAAGGAATTTTGCCATACCAGTGCTTGACAAAGGACTTTAAAACAGAATATTTCACAATCATTCTACATTAGATATTACTTAAATTAACTTATTAACTTAAGCAAATAAAACTTGAGAAAAATTTAATACTTTATTTCAATTTACAGTGATTTTTTGTTTTAATAAGCGACTTGATCATTTTAATTAAACTGCATCTTGATATTAAGTGAATTAATCTTGACCATGAAAATAAGTGAGCGTAACAGAAATTTATAAACATTTTTAGCTCACCTGACCGAAAGGTCATGTGAGGTTATGGCATGGCGCGGCGTGTGTATGTGCGTGTGTGCGTGCGTCGTTAACACCTATTTTTGACTTCTCCTCCAAAACTGCTGGACAGATTTCAATGATACTTGGTCAGAAGCATATATGGGCCGGTGCAATTCAGTTCATGGCATTGCCATGGCTACCAAAACTAGGTCAAGGTGACCTAGGGGTCCAAAAATCTTTAAAAATCTTCTTCTCTAAAACCGATGATGAGAGAAAAAATCTGATGTGATATTTGGCTTCTCTAGGGTCTTAAGCCTATAGTGTGTTCATTTCATGAAATTTGGTCGAAAAATGGGTTATGCATTTTTGCGTTTAATTTTAAAAATTTCGTAAAATGGCTTCAAATTGTTATAACTTGACTATTTGAACAGATATTGACATGGGGTTTTCAGTTTTGACTTTTTCTTGAAATGACCTTTAAAATAGGGTCAAGGTCACAAATCAAGGTCATGACCTAATTTGTGATTTATGCAGTTTTTTAGGCAATTTTCTTGCAAATTTTAAGAGATATATGAATTCAAAACATTGTTAAAATGTTCCCCATGACAAAATTGAAAAAGGTACCAAGTTTCGTAACTATATGATAATCCATGTATGAGTTGTTGCCCCTGAAATTTTATTTTTGGCTTATGAATACTAAAATTGTGCAATAGCTTGAAAACGTTAAGCTTTTTGTAAAGGCATGTATTATAGAATATTGTAGGTATTGATATGAAAATCATTTAGATATATGGTTCAAGGTCATATGTGAAAGGTCAGGGTCACAGCTGCAAAAGAAGACTTAAATTGCTAATTATCTTGAAAACTATTAACTTTTTGTATAGGCATGTCATAAAGGTTGAAAGGTCAAGGTCATAGCTGCATACATGTACAGAAATTGTGAATTATCTTGAAAACTGTAAACTTTTTGTATAGGCATGTATATTAGAATATTGTAGGTATTGACATGACGATCATTTTGATATATGGTACAAGGTCATATGTGAAAGGTCAGGGTCACAGCTGCAAAAGAAAACTTAAATTGCTAATTATCTTGAAAACTATTAACTTTTTGTATAGGCATGTATATTAGAATATTGTAGGTATTGCAACAATGATCATTTTAATGTATGGTACAAGGTCATATAATGAAAGGTCAAGGTCATAGCTGCAAAAGAAGAGTTAAATTGCTAATTATTTTGAAAGCTATTAACTTTTTATATAGGAATATATTATTAAAATATTGTAGGTAGTGCGACACCAATCATTTTGATATATGGTACAAGGTCATATGTTGAAAGTTCAAGGTCACAGTTGCAAAAGAAGACTTAAATTGCTAATTATCTTGAAAACTATAAACATTTTGTACAAGCGTGTTTATTAGAATATTGTATGTATTGATATTAAGACCATTTTGATATAAGGTTCAAGTTCACATGTTCAAAGTCATGGCTGCATAACCTTAGGGTTAATGATTTGGAAATCATCTATTATACTATAGTTAAATGGTGCATATTAGCTATTACAGTGAAACCTGTCTATAAAGGCCACTCAAGGGATGCGGCCAAAGTGGCCTTTATAGACAGGTGGCCTTTATAGACAAGTTCTCTGATCAACGATCGTCAAAAATTATTATCTGAACTGTTCTTTTTTATTCATTTTAGTACCAAAATTAAACTGAATATAGCTAACCATATTGTTAGAATTTGTTTCTTTTATAACTTGAGATTAACCAAGAAAAAAAAATTTTTAACATCAATTTAATTAACATTTTCAGGAATTTACAAATCCTTTGCACCACAACGGCCTGGCAACATTCATATGTCTAAATGATCTATTCTCTCTATTTTTTTGCTAGGTATAGGGGCGTTGCATAGTGAAGTATTATTCTTATCACGCTTCCTTACACCTATACAAACATAATTAGGTCACTTCAGACCCATATTACACTCTTGCTAATTCAGACTTCAAAGGAAGTTACATAATGAATTACACGGTTTAGTGATCAGAGTAGTAATTATCTGTGTCATTTGTAACTGTCAAATTTACTATTTGCATATTTTTATTAAAAATAACTATTAATTTTTAATATAAAAATCGTACACAAACATAAAATAAATGATAAATTATTTTTTTCTGGTGCCGAATTTAATCGAAGTTGGTGCCGAATTGAATTTAAATTGATGCCAAAATCATATCATTGCCGAAATGACTTTTTACACTGGTGCCGAGATGACTTGATATCGCATCGTTGTACGATTTCCAAACTAACGGAAATAATGTCCATTTGCGGTAGAACAGCACAACCGGCTTATTTCCCAAGATACATTTGCTTCATAGTCTGATAACACAGCTTTGATTTGGGTTCGTCCAACACCATAACTTCCGCGAGTTTCGTAGTACTTAATTTCTCCTATACAGATTTATTAAACAATTCTACTCTCTGTTCTAAAGTCAATGCATTCCGTTTACTATGACATAAAGAAAAAACATCAAATATTACTGCATGTTATAAAATTGAAAAAAAAATGTCAATGTCTTATCGGCCGGATGCAAGCTTTACCCAATATGGCCGCTTAGACACATATAAACGGTGTTGCAATATGGGATTTTTTGTTTTATGTCGACTGGTTCCGGAAATTTCCGGAAACTGGCGAAGTTTCGTAAACATTGCAAATGGCCGTTATAGACAGTTCTGTTGAAGCTTGGGGTCGAAAAAATGGTGGCCGCTGGCCGCATAAGACAGTGACCGCTATATAGAGGTGAAATAAAGAACAAAATTCATCGGGGGGAATAAGATATGGCCGTTATAGACAAGTGGCCGCTTTATACAAGTGGCCGCTAACACAAGTTAGACTGTATAAATGAAATGTGACTAGACAATTTTGATTAATTATTGCAGGATTTTCCAAACTTGAGGAATTTTGTGAACTTTTTGTATTTAAGTTCTTTGTAAGTTTTTGGATATTTCCTCAGGTGAGCGTTAAGGCCCATGGGCCTCTTGTTTAACCATTGTAGCTGTTGCAGATAACATCTTGTTACAAGTGAAATCAACAGATTTAATAAAAAAAAAAAAATATTATATAAATTAAATAAATTTTATTACCACTAAATTGTAACAAAAGTTGACAGAAATTTAATTCGATGTATATCACACCTCACCACCTTTTTAAAGTGTATATGCTTTAAAAATTTTAATTGTTGTAGCTACCCGATTACTTCAACGTGTTGCTCTAATGGTAACAGTTAAAGCTTTCCGAGCTGGACGGAGTTTCGACATTTTCAAAATTCTCAAAATATGTGGTTCTCGCTATTACAGTAATACTCTATTAATTGGCTAATGATGTAAATGATTGTTACCCTGCTAATATATCACAAAGGATAATTAGTTGACACCTTGACATGTCTAGACTGAGTAAATCAAGACCATGTCATTTAACTGTTAAGAAAACATCGGTGGTTCTCGCCATTCATCTTTATAAACATATCCAGGAATCATAATATCCATTGTAATTAATCGATCCACGCTCTTCCCAAACCCAATTGGCAATAATAAACACAATGTTGGCATGTCAAACACATTAATTCGCTTTGAAATTAAACTTGAAAGAAGAAAATCTCTGATACCAACACTTCCAGTGGTGTTGAAAAGTACGAGTTATGCCCCTTGATAAACCGAATAGTGGACGTTATACACAAATTTAATGCCGATCGGGACCAAAATAGGTGGACGCTATACGCATTGGACAGGTAGACGCTATACAGGGGGTCTTTATATAGTAAAATCGATTGGGGATACTTTAGTCTGGACGCTATAGACAGGTGGATGTTATAAAGAGGTGGACGCTATTACATGTTATACTGTACTAGTATATGATTCTCAGATCATTTAGTTATAGATTTGCACAAATAGTAGTATTGGGGCTCAAAACGGGAAAATGACAAGGCAGTTAGTTGGGAAATTGCTTTAAATAATATATTTGTAAATATATCTTTAAAACTTTTTGTACAGGCATATATATTGGAATATTGAAGGTATTGATATAAAAATCTTTTTGATATATTGTTCAAGGTCATTGGTTCAAAGGTCAAGGTCATAGCTGCATAGGACAGCTAATATTGTTGCGTATCTTAAAAAACTTTACACTTTTTTTATACGGATGTTTCTTAAAATATTGTAGGTATTAGAATGACGATCATTATGATATATGGTTCAAGGTTAAAGGCTCAGAGGTCAAGGTCATAGCTACAGAAAATGGCTTAAATTATGAATTATCTTGAAAACTATTAACTTTTTATATAGGCATGTATATTAGAATATTGTAGGTATTGATATGATGATTTTGATTTATGGTTCAAGGTCATTGGTTCAAAGGTCAAGGTCATAGCAACATAAGATTGCTTAAATTGTTAATTATCTTGAAAACTATTAGCTTTTTGTACAGGCATGTATATTAGAATATTGTAGGTATTAGAATATTGTAGGTATTGATATAACAGCCATTTTGATATATGATTTAAGTTCATAGGTTCATGGGTAAAGGTCATAACTGTATAAGAAGGCTTAGATTGTTAATTAACTTGAAAGCTATTACTTTTTTGAAAAGGCATATTGTAGGTATTGATATGATGATCATTTTGAGATATGGTTCAAGGCCAAAGGTCAAGGTCCTCTCATGTACTTTCTTATTTTCTATCTTATCAGAGGTGTCTTTAGCATCAATCTGTCATCAGAAACTACAAGTCATTTTTTCCTTTTTGCTGTTACGGTCATTATTGATTGAATGTTGCTAAAGATACCTCTTTGGAATCTGCATCAAGCAATATTCATCCAAACATATTTCATTTAATTGGCAAATTGGTTTCCAAGTGTAGTGGAGTAATGGTGTTTTATGCACCAGTCAAGACTCTTTCACATATCCAGGTAGTCAGTTCTTAGATGGAGGAGGAAACCAAAGTGCCCCCAGAAAACCACTGACATTTGCCAAGCAAACTGATAAACTTTCTCACACTAAGCACTGAGAGGCACTGTGACCTGTAAGACTACCTTAAGACCGCTTGGTCACTTTGACCCCAGTGGTTCCAGAGGATAAGAGAAGAAAAATAGGAAATTTTTTGAAAAGATGATATAAGTAATTTAAAGCATTATGTCTTTTCATGTCATTGACACCATGACATTTAAGTGACAGAATCTTGACAGGAATGTAAAGCACCATTTTCCACCCACTCAACTAAGTATTGATATCAACCGGGTTACCAGGCTTTCATGACTACTTTCCTACGTTCAGCACAGTCTGTGCTTTGATTTTATTTTAACTATTGACTGAAAAAAGTGATTCAAGGACTGTTCATAGTTTTGTAACTGCATTACTGGACATTCTCCCATGTACCCATTCAAAGTTATTTTATAACCATGGACCCAATGTGTGTATTTTTTTTTTTTTTTTTTTTTTTTTTTTTTTTTTTTTTTTTTTTTTTTTTTTTTTTGTCGTATTTGGTTATTTTATCATTGACTTGTATTGTATCATTGTCTTGGTTGCATTGCCTGTTGCCAAGTGCATGTTTTTCAGTTATAAATTTCTTTTTGAAAGTGACCAACCTCTGGGATGCCTTTGTTATAAATATACAGGTACATGTGTACTTCGTCACTTTTTTTCTCCAAGATGCAGGGGTTTGACTACTGTAAATTGGAAAAATTTTGCATTTGCTAGGACAGATTTTAACTACAAATGTAACCAAAACTTCAAAAGAATAAATACAATGTACACTTATATCTTATATCAATTGTGCACATTAGGTAAGAATAGGGTTGAAACAAAATGTACATCTATTGATAAGAACCCAAACCTCGTAGTTAAGATACACGTATATGGCCTTATAGATGCTATTAATAACCTTGAGTAACAGTTTTGTAGATTTTGTTTTAGATCCTTAGTTATGATTTCTTAAAAAATAATGTTGTAATTATGGGTAACTATTGTGTATTTGTATTTTAGGTAAGAAAATGGACAAAAGGAAAAGAGAAAAACATACGGGCATTACTGTGTTCATTGTCAAGTGTTTTATGGGATGGAGAGGATAGGTGGAAAGGCTGTGGAATGCATGACTTAGTTACTGCTAACCAAGTGAAGAAAGTCTATAGAAAAGCCGTGCTATGTGTACATCCAGATAAGGTACATGTGGGTGTGGAAAGTAATGGAGTTAAGCAATACATTTTTACATGTCTGTCAAGATTAATTCATGTATGTTCATGTATGTAGAGGAAGTCAACTTGAGATTGGCACAGAAAACCAGTTTCCTGCAGTGAAAGGGTGTTGTGATTTACAAGCTAGCACGCAAGATTACTCCAATACCAAGGCCTTCTCATGAAACAGAGAGAAATTTTAATTTGAATTGCACAATTAGTTTATGGGTTTTTTTTCTGTGATGTAATTTGGGTAATTTTGCCATTACAGAAATGGGGGGGGGGGGGGGGGGGGGGGGGGGGGGGGGGTGTAATCGTCCTGATATATGAAGTTCTCATTGTTAAAAGGTAGTATTGTTTGTAATTTTTTCTCTTAATTTTGAGATTTACTTTTTCATAAATCTATTATTAAAACCAAACGGTTCAATTTGTGATAGTTGAAAACATCAAATTAGACAAAAGCTTTGAAATTATTAAAAGAAAATACAAATAGTTTTGGCTCTAAAAATAAAAATTTCTCTAAAATCATTCAGAGGATTAAAGTCAGGAAAAATTTTTGAAAAAATTAACTTAACATAGAAAGCAATGAGGAAAATGTGAAAGACTTGGTACTATACTGTACATGTTACAATATTCAATGTTTTTTCAACTTGTTTTTATCGTAAAATTTAAGTATATTTAATTATTCATCCCTTTTACTATATTTCTTTATGTTTAACAGTTAACAGGATCACCACATGAGGAATTAGCCAAATTAATATTCATGGAACTTAGCGATGGATGGGAACAGTTTGAAGAAGAAGGCATGAAGTCCCTGTACTCTTGATGATGTTTGTTATAGTTAAGAACACAACTTATTTATTACATTCATGTTATATATAGAAACAATCTAGCTCTTACACTGTTGTTATTTGTGGTATATAGATGCTAAACTAGGCTTTGTTGTAAACAAAGTTTGTTCCAACATGAAAAAGTTTTACATGGCATAAATCACTAAGTCTGTAAACAGAGTTGTAATCACCGATGATTGTAAACAGACTGGAAAACACTAGTGTTTATGAAAACCAGTTTGTTAACAGACTTGAAATCACTAGTGATTATGAACCAGTTTGTAAACATACTGGAAATCACTAGTGATTATGAACCAGTTTGTAAACATACTTGAAATCACTAGTGATTATGAACAGGTTTGTAAACAGACTTGAAATCACTAGTGGTTATGAACAAGTTTGTTTACAGAAATCATAAGTGTTTTTATTCTGTAGGGAATTAATCTTTTTAGAAATGTTTTTATGAAGGAGCAAATTTTTTGTTACAATATTAGCAAAAGTGATAATTATGAAATAATTGCTAAAGTTGGTCGTCAGAATTTTAGTACAAGTAGACAACCTGTTTACAGTATGACTTAGAATATCACAGAGATATGTGTAATAGTTAGAAATTACCAGTTAGAAATTACCAAAGCAGTATGAACATAGTTATGAGATGTGAGAACTTAAATCCAGAATGTTAGAGCTATGTGTACATTGTAACGAATTCGTATTCTTGTATTCACCATATCAAAATGTATTGTTATCATTGTTTTTGCTGATTCACTCCCAGTTATTTTATACTTTCTCTCTCTCTCTCTCTCTCTCATGATGTCATTCACAACGGACTGTCAAATACATTTATTCATGCAGTAAATCAGATGTAAAGCTAATTTATGAATGACATTTGATTTTGCCATGTTAACTGCTGTTCAGTTTTTGGTAACATCAATTTTCATCTGTCTAACTAACTTAAACTAAAAGTAGATGAAGGGTTCTTAGCCTCTTTTTTTAAAGTGAAAATTATTTTTCCTACCATTTTTCTTTCAACCTGTTTTAACATTTTGATTTTTTCAATACTAATGCGATCAATTAAAGATGTAATTACATGTATCTGTACTGAATGTATAGAATTATGTCCCTTTAGTTCTGAAGAGTTGTGTCCCATTTAATGGATACTTTGTATTTAGATTGATGGTTTCGAGTTTTTGTAAATGATGGAGGGCATTTGCTTTACATTCCATGAATAATTTGATTTTTTATTGTTTTAGTTGTAAAACTAATATTGTTGATTTGTTTACACTGATGACAATTTGTATAATTATTATTCCAAATATAAGTATAATTACATGTACCATTTCAAATGGACGATTCTCCACATTTAATTATGGGTATTTTATTTTTCCTTCATTTATATATAAAATCGTAGATGTCTGATAATGATTTGTTTATAATGCTAGATTTCAAATGATGCTTCATTCATTAAAATATTGACATAATTAATATACTTGTATTTCAATGAGCATTTTTACAAACTAACTCACTTCAGGAAAGGATGTATTCATGTATAATGATTTATGTATAATGCTAGATGTCATATGAAGCTTCATTTCATTAAAATATAAACATATTTAATATATTGCTATACACATTTTCACAGACAAACTCACTTCAGGAAAGGATGTTTTCATGTAATTAACATGAATTGGTGTTTCTTGACAAAGAAGCTTTCCTGTTTATGGATTATTTCATACCTTGCTGGAGCAAAGTTCAGAACATTTATTGTCATATCATTACAATTAATGTTTGTGTTGAGGTCCAATCTAAAATGTCTTTGGACAGAGAAACGTTAAATCTTTTACCTTGACATGCAGATGAGCGATGCTTTTTCTGTTGTCAGCTTTTGTATTCTAATTAATATAGCTAGTTAAATATATTAAATTTACCAACACTTCATGACACGTAAAATGTATTTATTTACACCTAGACTTTGGAAAAAATAAAATGGGTGTTTAAGTGTTATGTAATCATTGTGCGCATGCATTGTACTAAGAAATTGTGTGCATTCTTTATACATGTATTTATTTAGACATCGGAAAAAGTGCAGTCAGTTTTATTGTGTTATGAAATCTGGTGTAATATCTTCATTGTACAAATTATATTAAGTAATATGTGCACATTGGTTATACATGTATTTATTTAGACTTAGGAAAAAATGCAGTCAATTTATTGTGTTATGAAATCTGCCATATATCTGCATTGTGAGCATTATTTGCAGTAATTGTGTACATGCTTTTAGTGGTATATAGGTTTTGATTTGATATGTGCAATATGGAGAAGAGATTTAAAGCATTTTGTGATAATATTAAAGTGTAGCTTCACATGTACAGAGCATTTTGAAAGTGTTCTTTTTCCTCTGGATTATTATCTGATGTAAAATTTTAAACATCCATACTTTGTTATAAATAACAGAGGAACATATAAAAACTAAACTCTCAAGTTGAATAAAAAACTGTCTAAACTGAAATACCCAGTAATGTTGTTATTGTGAATTAACCTATAAAAACTGAAAACCTGCCTAAACTGAATAAAATTTTCAGTCTAGAAGTTGTTTGTTTTAAACAGGTTCCACACAAACTGTATTATCAAAAAATACCTGCTATTTAAGTTGATAGCTAGATAAAGCTCACAGATATTTCATGCTTTTGAGAACAAGTTTTATATTTTGCATATTGTGTTTGCATAATTTGACACACTAGTTTTATGTTATCAAGGCTGTTTTCATGCACATTTAGATTTTAATTAGGGTGTTTTTATGCACATTAACATTTTAATTAGAAAAGGCATACCATCAGTAGTTCATTTATGTTTGCCTAACACAGTCACATCAAAATTTTTCTAGACGATAATGCTACTAGTCATAATTCTTTTTTTAAACAGCATATACATTATAATGTACTTACACCAGTGATGGATATATCTACACCAATTATAGGCATTTTTACATAGATAATTAAGAAATTTAAACCCGTTTTATATTGTTTTACTTATCAGTCGTATGTTTCATTGAGCAAGTTTTGTGATATTGAGCTCTAGCTGGTTAAGCTTATAGCAATACTGTTTCTTTTTTTTTCTTTTCTCTCTCTCTCTCTCTCCTCTCTCTCTCTCTCTCTCTCTCAAAGTTACAGTGTTTTTATAGAGAAGGATTGATAGACTTGCAAAATTGAGCGAGTTTTGTGATATTATGCTGTAGCTGGTTTAGCTTATAGTAATACCGTTTCTTTCTTTTTCTTTTCTCTCTCTCTCTCTCTCTCTCTCTCTCTCTCTCTCTCTCTCAAAAATTTAGTGTTTTTATAGAGAAAAAGGATTGATAGACTCAATAATGTTATGTTACCCATTATTTATGTTTTGCGATGAGAGTACTACATGTTTTTCTATGGAAGTTGTGCAGTACTGGTATGTCTTCGAACAGGTCACTCAGAATCTGATGGAGATACAGTGAACTTTTTACAAGTTTTTTTATAACTAGAATCATTGAAGTAGTGTATATAGTTAGAACACAATGAAATAAAGGTAAAATATTACTGTTTATGTCTGTGTGTTTGTGACAGTGAATTAAAAGAAAAATTTTCGTAGAAAATGCAATTACATGTAACTTGAATTAAGTTCGGTGTTATTCGTTTACCAGAGTCTAATAAACAGCAACAATTTCCATTCTACTGAATTATCCTATGATATTCCCAGATATGCGTAGCTATTTTTAGTTACGACTAGATTCAAGTAAATGAAAAGTACAGAATTTACGGTATTTAAAGTTTATTGGATTTTTTATGAAAATTTTGCATAATTCTTTGTCATAAACACAGTGACTCGAACTCAATTGCTCCACTCCATTTATTAGGGAAATATTTCACACAAATCAATATCACAGTCTTTATACCTGTTGGACATTTTATTGACAGAAGATAAATTCATTTCCAAATTTAAGTACATGTACTTCGATTTCATGTAACAGTTGTCATAATTTTGTTTTTGGAAGATTTTTTTCCCACAAATATGCATTGATTCTCAATGACAACCAACTCTTACACAGAATTAAATAAAGGTACTGATTTATTTTTCCTAAAAATAAATATTGATTCTGTTCCACAGAAATAAATAATTTTTTTTTTCACTGTGAAATGATTATGAATTTTTTTTTAA
Source organism: Tegillarca granosa (assembly GCA_029721355.1). Classification (NCBI taxonomy): domain Eukaryota; kingdom Metazoa; phylum Mollusca; class Bivalvia; order Arcoida; family Arcidae; genus Tegillarca; species Tegillarca granosa. The sequence continues at coordinate 18,946,193 of CM056598.1, read as the reverse complement.
TTCTAAATATAGAATAGCATGCAAGTGATAGTAGAATACTAATATTACTGATGTCACAAGGTTTTTAAGTACTACATGTACTGATGTACTGACACCAAGTAGGTTATAAATATATTAAATATATGAGTCTCTAGAATATATACATGTATATATATATATGGTGACTAGGAATTCATGTTGTAATATTTTGAGGTTCTAGATAGCTTTATTACCAGTATGATATGATTCAAGTATGTAAACATTGAAGAGATCACTAGTAGCTTTATTCTGTAATGAACCAGTGTCCATTTGCACAAAGTGTTATTAAAAATAATCATTAATTAAACCTTTGTTAGAAAAAACACTTCCTGGGCCGGTTTTTTAAAGCTTGGTTAGGTTTAACCAAATGGTGTGGGAAAATTTTAAATGTTTCCATATTAAATTTATTAATTATGGACATAAGATTTTGACATACGTTTTTTGATGTTTGGTAATAAAAATTGTATGGATAACCTATTGGTTGAAATTTAAAAAAATACTGACGAATACACAAGATTTTCATAAAATATCTGGTTAAGCTAAGCTAACGAAGCTTGAAACAACTGAGCCCTAATTTGTAAATATGGCTTATTATGTTTTTAAGGAAATTGTGCTGGGTTTTCAGTGGTTCAGGAAATTTTGCAAAAATCAAGCTAATAATAATACTTTTGCCATCAGATATTTCTCATGTGTTCCTTGAATTTCCTTCAAGCTTTTTCCCTGCATGAGCAGATACACTTTCAAGAGAGGCTGCTCTTGAAGAAAGCCTGTCTCAATGCTGGTGGTGTACCTATATACAATAAATGTTTCTCATGGAGTCCTTGGATTTCCTTACAGTATTTCTTATAAAGTTTTACTGTACTAGCTATAATCTCACCAGAGAGTGCCCTAGAGTTGACCTTGTTTCACGGTACTGGTGGTGTACCTATATACAACAAAATAATGTTTCTTATGGAGTCCTTGGATTTCCTTCAAACATTTCATATAAAGATTCTCTGTACTAGCCTCTACTATAACCAGAGACTTGCCCTAGAGTTGACCTTGTTTCACAGTACTGGTGGTGTACCTATATACAACAAAATAATGTTTCTCATGGAGTCCTTGGATTTCCTTCAAACATTTCGTATAAAGATTCTCTGTACTAGCCTCTACTATAACCAGAGACTTGCCCTAGAGTTGACCCTGTCTCACGGTACTGGTGGTGTACCTATATACAACAAAATAATGTTTCTCATGGAGTCCTTGGATTTCCTTCAAACATTTCGTATAAAGATTCTCTGTACTAGCCTCTACTATAACCAGAGACTTGCCCTAGAGTTGACCCTGTCTCACAGTACTGGTGGTGTACCTATATACAACAAATGTTTCTCATGGAGTCTTTGGATTTCCTTCAAGCCTTCCTTATAAAGTTTCTCTGTACTAGCCTCTACTATTACTAGAGACTTGCCCTAGAGTTGTCCCTGTCTCACAGTACTGGTGGTGTACCTATTTATACCATCAGCATCAGATCTCTGCTAACTTTGATAAAATGAGTTTGTAATTTTCTTTGACTTTTAACCAGTATTTTTTTTCTTCAAAATATGTACACTTATTCCAAAATGTAAAACTATAATGACATGAAAAAAGTATGATGGTGGTAATTATTCAGTATACATGTAATAGGTTCATTATGAGTAGCGTTCAACTAAGAACTTTTACTTGACTGTTTTATATGTAAATTGAAATGACATGTTTTATGTTATGGCTGTAAATTTTCTGGTTTTATAAAGTATTTATAATGAAATCTGATGAAGAGATGTTTGAAGTGATGTACAGTTGTTATATAGTCATGTTAATATTGTCAGGATTATTTATAGATGCTGTATAATGTTAATATTGTGTATATATCTGAAACATGTATCTTCATATGAAAAATGCAGTAAAGCATAGATCACAATTAGAATTTTGTTGTTGGTCTTATTTACAAAAACTTTTGATGGAGTTTGGCCAAGTTCTAAAACAGTGTCAGCATTTAGCTTCATATGTCCTAAAAGATGTGTGAATGATGACCAGTGTTCGGAGCTTGGAGTTTTACGTGATAAATTTTGTTTTAATCACCAGTTCTGCACTTACTGCAGAAAATTGGGAGTAGAGTATTGGAATTTTACACCTCCACCATGATCTTTCACTATTATTAAGGCTGTCAGGGAAGTGGAGGAAACCGGAGTGCCAAGAGGAAACCACTTACGCAAGCAAAATGACAATCTTTCTCCCTCAAGGATCTACCAAAATGGGATTAGAAACGAGGTGGTAGGAGGCACTGTGATCTAAATGTAAAGTTTTAATTAAAAAACTTAGTTTGTGCAAGTGTTTCTGATCTGCTTTGTACACTTCTATCTATCTTTGGAGTGCTAGCACACTTGCCAATAATGTTGCAGACAAACATCAAAGACCACTTAGTCCATTTTTATTGGTACAGGGCCAAGAAGTAAAGGCCACAGACCACTCAGTCAATTATAATATAATATTAGTAGTACAGACCCAAACAGCAAAAAGCCTACAAAAACGTTAAAATCTTTTCTAACCTTAGGATAACCGAGGTCAAACCCAAAAATCTAGTGAGAAAACATTATGTGTTTAAAAGCTAAGATTTTAACATGGTCATTTTACAATGTTATACTTACTCTGGCAGACATTCTGACTTTATTATTATTATTATTATTTATCATTTCATTATTATTATTATTATTATTATTTATTTATTTATTTTTTATTATTTTTTTTTTTTAATTTTGCATGACTAACTTAAAAAGCAACCAAATTTAAACAGATAGATGCCAATGCCGTAACATCATAAAACACCATAAATTTTAAAAAAGCATGTATATAAAATCATAAAATAGTATGAGTAGTACTGTTTTAAATCATCTCTTTAATGAGAAATTTGTCCTGTTCATGACTATAAATTAATTTATTAAATATATTCAGTATAAATATCATAAAAATAAAATTTTATCAATAGAAAATAGATAAAATACAAATGTACATGTATCACAATAAAGTTTGTACTATTATAACCAGTAAAAGTGAATTATCACAGAAATGCTGAAAATCAACAGACAAGACTACCAATATAAAAGGAATGCATCAAAACTTACTGCATCATAAGAGAAAAAAAAAATTCTATTCATTTAATAAACAGATTTCATATACTTTCATCCAGAAGGAAGGAGGAAAGTAGGCCGGCCAAAAACAACATGGAGAAGAACAACAGAGCAAGAAAGATCACTGGGGTGGAATAGCTGGACATCAGTGAGGGCAGTAACCAAAGACAGAGGCAGAGTATTGGGGCCTTATGTGCCAGCAGTCACAAAGAGGTTAGGTGAGGTGAGGTGAGGTGATACACTTTCATAAATTTTTTTAAAAATTACAACAGTTTTTTTATGGAGAAAAATTCCAAAATTTTAAGTTAAGCAATTACAGGTACAAGTGTTTATAAACTAAATCCTTCTGCTCTTGTTAATCTCCTACCTGCTGGAAAGGTATTGTAAATAAAATGAGAATTCCATGGATTTAAATGTCTCGCCTGATTAGTTTTGATTGAGTAGAAAATACATATATATTACTTTAACATAAACTTTCAAAATTTGACACACCGCTGCTGTGGCAGCCGGACACTGGAAAATTAACACCTTAGACTCGCCTTAGGCAATGCCAAGCTCAACAAAAATTACATAAAAAAATAGGCAACAACAAAGGTAATGCTGCACTTAATACAAAAAAAATTACACTCTTTTACACTCTTCTTTCTTTTAACTAGATGAAAATGAGTTTAATATCGCTAGTAAACATAAAACCATGCGTAGGTTTCACACAAAAAAATTCTAACAATGATATTAAAATCAGCTTTTACACGATGTCTTTGGAATTATCATTGAATCACTATTACAAACTAAAAAAAAATGCTGACAGATGAAAAACATTACAAAACTTTATAAAAAATTGATGGATGAAAATAGTCACCAAAATATTTCTACAAATAATAGATCTACATGTAACTACATGTATATATTCTTAAGTAAAGGATTTTCCGGGCCCATTGATTTCAATTTTGTAAATGAGCTATCAAAATTAGTCAAATGATACTCTAGTAATAGTATAAACAATTAAAACATCATAATGAACTGAAAGGTTTGATAATCGCTGCTAAAAAACTAGGTTACAAAGAATGTGTTTTTCTACAATCTGTAAAATTAAGGGACTTGATTAAAAAGGAATTTTTTTAAACTGAATACAATTACTATAGAAATTTTGAATCATATCTTTCTAACCTTATATAAAAAGAAAACAAATCTTTTAAATATTAATCATATTTAAGTAATTCTACTTGAAATGCATACACTTTAACACTGCAAATTACCATACCTTAATTTTACCATCAGAAACAAGATTTTGCAATATTTGATTTTTACGATTTTTATCAATCCAATAATAAAACGTCATTTATCACATTATGAAATATTAATATTGTGCCAATTATATTTTCCAATTTATAAATAATTCAGAAAAAAATAAACCTATAATTTTGATGTACATGAACCATAGATTATAATGTAATCTAAACAGCTTGCAAACTCTAAATTTGATTGAAGTTGTTCAACTAATCAGTCACTTTGAAAACTTAAATTATTCTCAATGCATTTTATAGCAGGCAACTATAAGATTGTTTTTACAGTATCATTTGAACATATGATGACAATATCTTTTAAAATTTATTCTGGATATTTTATTTAGAATGTTTGCGCTTCTGATTCCGCTGTGAACTGATATACTATTACTAAGCAATCTTGACAAAGCTGTACCACACGTCGACAACAGTTTAACTCTACTTCCGTTACTACCCTGGAACTTTTGCTGACAATTGCTTCCCAACTTGATGCAGATTTAATGCTACAAATACACAACAAAATAACTTAAGTATTGATTTATTTATTTATTTATTTAATGGGGTTTAATGTCCCAGTCAAAAATATTTCACTTTTATGGAGACATCACCAGTTATAGGTGAAGTTCCAGAAATTTTTACATTTGCAGTGCACTTTGGGCAATGTGTAAGGAGGGTACTTTAACGTGCCATGCCTGTAGTGACATGGGGCATCGGTTTTTGATGGCTCATCCGAAGAAGCCCATGCCTTTCTCCTCTAAATGCCGAGTGTTTTGCGAAAAAAACAGTCACTACCAATTTTCAAGTCTCTGTCAGACAAAGCTATGGTTTCAACCCTCAACCTCCCACATACAAAGCGAGCACTCTACCAACTGAGCTAATTTTGTGATGATAAATAACTTCAGTGCAACAGTACTGGTACTACAAAATGCTAAATGCTATTTATTACTATAAATACATGTAACAACACTTTCTTATAATACATGTTCTAACAATTTTTTTAGTATACATGTACTTAGCTACTATAGCTAAGAGTTGGTGGAGTGTATGCTCAAGTAATTATAAACATGACATAAGTATTAAGCAAGTAACACAGCTGCCATCCCTATTTTTGTAATATTGCAGGTCACAACTGAAGTACATATATGCATATGCTACCCCCCCCCCCCCCTCCCCCAAAAAATTTTGAAAATTAGGTAAAAATTGGTGCATTCTGGTGTGATTTTAGAGAAATAAATACAGTATACACACAATAATTTTGTGATTTTTCACCTGAAACCTGACACAAATTTAATCCATTATGCCTGAAGTCCACCCATGTAATCACTCATTTGCTGCAATTAAAAATTCTCAAACCCTATGGTCATTTGCAGGTCATTTCCCTTCTAGGAAGGTCAGCAAGATGTCACATATAAATGTGGGTTGGACCCATGGGTTTCAGGTCAGTTGGCAGCTCTGATTTAATATGGGACAACAATGAATAACATAACTAGAGTTGAAATGATTGAAGTTGGTTGTGATTTGGAAAGACCTTTTCTATTTTACTATAAGAAATTAGTCTAAAGTCCTAAAGAAAGGAACAGTAGTTAACATGAATAACAATTATATATTTGCAAAAAAAAAAATCATATTTTCTTTGTACTTACTTTGAGGAGAAACAATTCCAAAGACCCTGTCCGTGATTGGACAACATCCGTGCAAAAATCTTATTGAAATTCCTATAAAGAGTTACATTCTCTATATCATTCGGCCATATTGGATTTAGAACTTCCTTTACTGTGGATCTGACAATGTCAATAACCTGTAAATAAAACATGATATACACTAGAATCTGTTAACAAACACCGCACTTTTGATCTAAGAAATATAGACTTTATAGACTGATTGATTTAATAAGGTTTTTCCATTCAAGAATATTTTACTTATATGGAGACATCACCAGCTTGTGAAGTGGCAGAAATTTTGACCTTTGCAGTGTGTGTAGGGCAATGTGCAGAGAGGATTCTTTCATGTGCCATGCCTGACATGACATGGGACATAGATTTCAAAGTCTCCTCCAAAGAACTCCATGACTTTGATTTCAAGGGAAGTAATCAGCTATATTCGCCAGGAATTTTCAAGATTTGTTTTAAAGAAAATGCGAAACGAAACTAAAGAAGAGATCGTAGAAAATCGGATCTCAAAGCATAGGTCGTATTTTTCCATTAAAAATCGTAGTAACTACACCCAAAACATAGTTGTAAACAGGTCTGAAAAAGGCAATAAAACCTGTATATAAAGACCACCCAAGGGAGTGAAGAAAGTGTAGGTCTTGAAACATCATGTCTTTTGGTTGAATTATAAATAAAATAGGATCTTTAAACATTGGTCTCAATTGGCAGGTGGTTTTTCTGAGGAGTTGGTTGCTATAGCAGACTTTACTGTATATACCAGAGCAAACTAACCTTTTCTCTTTTAGCTGAGTCTAGTTTCACTAACCAGTATGTTCCTATTTTCTGTTTATGTATCTTCCATTTGTCATGCATCTGCAAAGAAATAGTATACAATTATTACCTCCATTTAAAGTCAATGCTGAAATATGAAACATTTATTGACTCCAATGCACAGGTTTTATCTACCTAAAAGGTTATTTACACTATCATTAACTCCATAAGAGGTTTATGCTAGATTGAGTCTTGCAACGTGTTAAGTGACCGAGTGTCTTAATCACTCTCTTACAGATGAAACTTCGTCCACCTTCTACATTCAAATTTCACTTATGCCAGATCCTAGTGTGAGAAAATTTGTCAGTTTTGCCTGCTAAATGAATGCTGTGCACACTTTTGCATATTATTTCACTTCACAAACTACACAGTGGACAGTGTCTGTTCAGGTTATTTCTCTATGACTCTAATCAACATGACTCAATTCCATGACAAAGTTTAAAGTTACCTGATCCAAGAAAAGTTCTGATTCTTTGTCTGTTTTTCCTGGAAATCTTACTTTTGCTTTATTCAAGGCAAGAAGAGTCTTCTTAGCCAAATTATCTTCATCCTGCAAATAATACATAACTAAGTCTAAAACTACAATACCACTCCAGAAATGTAAGGAAATGACTGAATCAACATTTAAACAAACAGCACTGTTTCTCAGATTTCAACACTGACTGCTCCCAGCACTGTTTCTTAGATTTTAACACTGACTGCTCCCAGCACTGTGTCTCAGATTTTAACACTGACTGCTCCCAGCACTGTGTCTCAGATTTCAACACTGATTGCTCCCAGCACCGTGTCTAAGATTTCAACACTGATGGCTCCCAGCACTGTGTCTCAGATTTCAACACTGACTGCTCCTAGCACTGTTTCTCAGATTTTAACACTGATTGCTTCCAGCACTGTGTCTCAGATTTCAACACTGACTTCTCCCAGCACTGTGTCTCAGATTTTGACACTGATTTAAAAAAAAATCATTGCAGATGACAAAAATAATAATTGGAAGTTTCATATAGGTGTAATAAGCATAAAGTGCACATGATCTTTTATGTCTTTTTCAATTCCACAGAAATATCATTATGCATGTTTGTTTTAACTTTTTTGGTTTACATAGAAAATCCAATAAACCTAATGAAGTTTGATATTGTTCACTTCCTTGAACTGAAAATTTTTATGCATATTCTTGATTACCATCAAATATCTCAGAAAAAACATAATGTTGCCCTTATGAAGATTTTACATGTTGAAAATGGCAGCAGTGAGATGTCATTACACTAGAAGTGATGTCTTTAACTTGATGAATTATAAGGTCACAGGGACAAAAGGATCTATTATGATTATAAGCAGAGAGATATTCTATTGTAATCATAGATGCACATAGGATTTTTTTATGTAATGTATTTTTTATGAGCGAGTAAAATATAAAAAAAGATTATTCTAGTTCATTGAACTTTTTTTAAAATAATGCATAATTTGCTGTTTCAAAGACAGACAATATCTGAATTAGAACATTTATAAGCAGTTACAAGTTTATAATAGTTTCATAAAATCACACTGGTGGGGGTGGGTTTCTGGAATGTGCACATATGGCACATCAAAATTAAACAGATATTTTTGTTAAACATACAGTATATTGGAACCAATTCTCCCTACATAGAGGTTATCATGGTAAAGTTTGAACATTAATGATAAAGTAGCAAGTCATATTCAAGATTGAGAAATCTTAGACTAATTGTATATATTAGAATGATAGGTATTCTGTAACAACATGACCACCTGCTAAAAAGTACATATATCTTGTAAATCGGAGGTTGTGGGTTCAATCCTAATGTAATCCAAATCTAAATTGTTCAAATAATTGACTTTTATATACATGTATAACAAAAAATACCCGTTAAATTTTGATGTGCCATATGTGCACATTTCGAAAAATTATTCCTCATCAAATACACTAGGGGCCGAAAAGTTTGATAGATAAAAAACAAGCCAAACAGTTGAAAAATTAATGAATCTTAAGTTCCAAAATTACATGAATCAAAATCCAGTAAAGAATTGCTTTGCATGAGAGAACAACCTTAGTTTAAAATAAATTTCGAAAATTAAAGAAAAAAATTCTGCTACATGGTACATTTTCTGACAGCACAAGACTGCATACTGAGTAATGGATACCCTCAGGAAGTTTTACTCCACCAGCAGTGGTACCCGCTTTCTTTTAAGAAAGAATATAAAGAATTTCAAATTAAAACACTATGACTGCCATTCTGTAAAAACTTACCACAGGAGAAACATAATCAGATGATTCTTTATCAACATTATTCAAACTCTGAAGTGATTTTGTTTTGGATTTTCGTTTTCCGTGTTTAAAAAAACTGTCTTCTGTCTCATTTTCATCATCTTCTATCTGCAAGTAATATTAATGTTCAGTTCATAAACTGACTGGTTTAAGATTAATTGAAAAAAGAATTGATTTGATTTGATCTGATCTGATTTTATGGGATTTTACATCCCAGTCAAGAATATTTCAGTTATATTGTGGCGCAAGTGCTTAGCAAATGAATAGTCTATTTTCTAGCCTTGGTCAGACTTAGCCTGAATTGGAACTTCCTACATCCCACATAGGATGCCAGCACTCTACCAAATGAGCTGACATAATGGTTTAAAGATTAAGCATGTGCAGGGAGGGTTCTTTAGTGTGCCATGCCTGCAATGACATAGCACATCCGTCTGCTCCAAAGGACTATGTGACTTTCATTTTTAAATGCTGAGTGCTTGGTGAAAGAACAGTCACTACAAATTGTGTAAGAGATACTAGTATGTCCATTTTAGCTGAACTGTATGCAATGAAGGATATTGGATTTGCCAATTCTTACCTATTTTGTGAGCAGTTTGGCTGGACAAAAAATATGTTTCATGAGTAGCAACTGAACAAAAACTGCACTTTAAAAACAGCTATGAATTTATAGATAAAAGGGCAAGTCAAGTTGTCAAGGAACACTGGTTGGTTATTTTTAATTTATTTATTTATTTTTAATTTATTTATTTATTTATTTATTCATCTTTTATTTTTTTGGTTGGAAGTGTATATATTGAAGGTTGAATTTGCCATCTTCCTGGAACAGGCAAATGGTCAACCGGAGTTTCAAATCACAGGCACTTGTTATGATATTTAAAAAAAAAAATAAAATAAAACTCTTGACCCTACCATAACACAAGGTAGTGTTATGGTAGGGTCAAGGGTTTTATTACTTTTTTAATATCAAAACAATCGCCTGTGTTTTAAATGTACGGTATTTACAACCTATAATAGATTTCATATCAACTTCATTCAACATATCCGTTACTATCAACACAACATAAAAAATTTCACAGAAAAGACTCTAAGTGCAAAAAACTCCAAAGAAATCTACATTTGTGATTTCTTTACTTTTATTTGTCAAATTTGAAATCTAAATAAGATATTCTGAAATTCAGTGTGTAAATTTTGATGATCAATTAAAGCTTATGACATATTGGCAGAAAAAAAATTATTGGTGGCAAAATGTTGTACAGGTATGCAAAATTTGCATAAATTACCGAAGGTTTAAATCTAAGTTAAAGAGTGATTGTGAAAAACCGGGACAAGACTGGAGGCATAGATAGCCAATCAGGTATTTTGTATCATACATTCCTAAATAGTTGACGTCCACTGCAGAAGCTCAGTTAGTAGAGTGCTCGCTCCGTAAGTAGAAGGTCGTAGGTTTGAACCCCGGCTGGGTCTGACCCAAGACTTGAAAGTGGGTAGTGACTGTTCTTTCGCCAAGCACTCAGCATTACGAAATAAAAGTCGGATTGGAACTTAAAATAAACAAGGTCCCGTCATGGCAGGCATGGCACGATAAAGAACCCTGCTGTATAATGCCATCAGTGCAACGCACAGGCAAAATGTCTGCACTTTCGCCTATGGCTGGTGACGTCTCGATATAAGTGAAATATTCTTGACTGAAGATGTTAAATACAATTACTCAACTCAACTCCTATATAGTTGATATAGAAGTATATCTGTCTAAACAAAAAACAGAAGATCGTGTCCATCTTAGACAGGTATTCAGTTAACAATGATCAGTTTAGATTCTTTCCGACAAGACCTACAAATGAATTTGTTGTCTGAGGGCATAATAAAATACCTCTGCTGAGCTTGAAAAGAAAAGGCCACCTGTGATCTTTTCATAAAAAGGCTTATTAATATAAGAAACTATAAGGAATTAGGAAATATGGAGTGAAGAAATTGAGTTTAACTACCCTGTCAAGATTCTTTCACTTATATTGAGGAAGACAGTTAAGAGAGAGTGGAGGAAAACGGAGTGTTAACCGAAAATTTCTGACCTTAAGCAAGCAAATTGACAAACTTTTTCACACAGGAATCTCACCTGAGTGGGATTTGAACCTATGCAGTGAGAGGTACTGTGATCCTTAAGCACATGCTTTAGTACACTAGGCCACAGAGTCCTTGAAAAGTAAGTTTAACTAAAAGAATAATTTTATTAAAGACAGTTTACCTTTTTTCTTGTTGACAATTTTCCACTCTTAGCATCTATCTCACATTGTGCAATCATCTCTAACAGATCATCTTCCTGTGAAAAAAATTAACATATAATTATATAATACATGAATACATAAAATCCAGTAAGAAGGTGTCTCTTCTTCAAACAGAAGCAATCAACCAGAGGGACACCATAGCTCACCTGTAAATCCTGTCTATCACAAAGCTAAGCAAAACACAGGTTGGTGAAGTTCACACTCACAATTAATGTTACTGACACCTGGATTGGGACATGACACAAGCTACAAAGGTTGGCTTATTAAGATCAAAATAAAAAAATCATGAAAATCAAATAAAAATCAAAATTAGGGGAAATTTTCAATTGTTCTTTAAGACTACTTTTCTTTTATAAGGCTATATTTTCTGCATCAGGAGCAGAAGGCTTTTCATCAGAAAACTACATTTTACAATTGGTATGTTGCATCCTTTAAAAGTGTCCTTGTGACTGACTATCTCTAATGGGTGAATTGGAGAGGATTGATGGTGTTTACACCCTAATAAATTACCACTACGGTAGCTCAGTTAGTAGAGTGCTTGCTCCGTAAGTGGAAGGTTGTGGGTATGAACCCTGACCAGGTCTGACCAAAGACTTGAAAACTGGTAGTGTCTGTTCTTTTGTCAAGCACTTGGCATTGAAAAATGAAAGTCATGGTTCTTTCAGATTGGAACTTAAAATAAACAAGGTCCTGTGTCACAGTAGGCATGGCATGATAAAGAGCCCTGCTGTATAATGCCATCAGCGCAACGCACAGGCAAAATTTCTGCACTTTCCCCTATAGCTAGCATTGTCTTGATATAAGTTAAATATTCTTGACAGGGACATTAAACACCTGATTACTCAACTCCTAATCAGTTCACAGATTGTGGGAAACAGGAATAACCAGATAACAATCACCTATCTACAGCAAATTCGGTGTTAAACTTTATTGCACTAGGATCTGCCCAAGTCAGATTTTTACCTTGGCAATGAGAAAGGCTGATGCTTTAGACCCATTTAGGCCCATCATAATTCACTATTCAATTTACCTTTGCTCGATTTGTGTACATTCGTTTCATTTCACGTTGCAGTGTTGAAGCTCTATCTGGCATTAAAATGTTTATAACTGAAAACATTAATTTAACATAATGGTCTTGTCTGGTTTTGTCATCTACAGGGAAGATTCTCTGAAAATGTCCACAGTTCTTTCTCTCTATCTCCTCCTTTAGTGTCAGATTCCTAATCTGTTGTAGCAAATCATTCTGAAATTGTTAAATAAAAGGTTTTTTTTAAATGTTATAATAGGAATAAACTCATGTCTCTTGTTTTGTGATAAAAAAAACTTATTATATCATATTTTATCCAGTGAAGTAAAGAAATCATGTGTCTGATCCAACTTAAGATAACTCATTTACCGGTATGTGAAGGAGTTGAGTTGAGTTGAGTTGAGTTGAGTAATGGTGTTTAACGTCCCAGTCAATAATATTTCACTTATATCGAGATGTCTCCAGCTATAGGCGAAAGTGCAGAAATTTTGCCTGTGCATTGCGTTGATGGCATTATACAGCAGGGTTCTTTATCGTGCCATGCCTGCTATGACACGGGACCTTGTTTATTTTAAGTTCCCATCCGAAAGAACCATGACTTTCATTTCATAATGCCGAGTGCTTGGCGAAAGAACAGTCACTACCCACTTTCAAGTCTTTGGTCAGACCCGGCCGGGGTTCGAACCCATGACTGCCACTTGCAGAGCGAGCACTCTACCAACTGAGCTACGGCAGTGGCAGTATGTGAAGGAGGTCAGTTCTTTGATAATGAAGGAAATCTAACAACCCAGAGAAAACAACCTTCCTGTTCAAGTTTTATTGAAAAATTATCATCTATGAAACCTAAATGCACATAAATACCACTCAAAACCAGCTATTAGACATGCCTAGCCTTAGGGTAAGCAAAACTGTAAGTACATTTGCTGTTTGCTGTAAGAACATCTACTACTTATTCAATAATAAATTTTGGTGTTGTGGAGGGTGGTTCTAATTTGGGGACTTTAAAAAACAACAACAACAATACACATATTCAAAGTGGAAGAGTAACAAATGAACATCATTTTTTATGATAAGGTACCATACACTAATTCATTTAATAATTGGAAAATAATTATTTTAGCTTGCAAAGGGGACAGAGTTGAATTATAAAACAATTCATAATTCATTGTACTGCAATAAGCTTAAACAAAATCTATAATTTATTTAGTCTGCACCAATGCTATCATTTTAAACTTTTTTTACATTTCTAGCAAGAATTATTAAACTTAATTCAACAAATCAAGACATTTATAAAAGAGATGAACTCACCAAATCATCTTTCCTTTTACTTATTTCATCAGTCCTCCTTGTAGAACTATGTAACCTCTTTTCTGATTGGCCCTTCTGGGCTCTCATGCATCTTTCTTTGTCACTAGGTCTTAAAAACAAAATATGAATATTATTTATTTATTGTGTCTATAAGTATGAAGTATGAGAGGGTACACAAACAAATCAGATACAAAATTAAAAGTCTAAATTTGTCCGAATCACGTAATTTAATTCAGAAATTATTCTGAATTCCTATACATGTATTTAAGAATTCTAAATTGTTCTGACTTAATCCCAAAATATTCTGAATTTTTCTGAAACTTTGTAAATTTAGCTAAGAATTCCTTTTTTTCTTTTTTTTTTTTATTCATCTGAGACTCTATCTAAAATTTTGCCTGTGACATTTTATAGAAATTCTTAATTTGTCTGAATCAGGCCTTCACAAACGCTGATTTTTGGCGAAAAACACCAATTCAAACTTTAAAACACAGACTGAAAAATATTCGAATCGACTTTTTTTCCCATAATTATGAAAGTAAGACAAAATCTGATTAAAAATTCTTTAATGTCGGCTTGTTAACAATTAAAAGTACTGAGGACAGTGTCACGATTCACTGAACTTCCCTATTCACAGGTAATTACCTAATACCTTAGAAGTTAATTGATTACAAGTGGCTTAACCTGTTCACATCGTTTCTACTTGAATATATACATTTCAGTCATACACATGCCTGACTGTAGTTAATTACCTCCTCTGATTTTTATATACAAGAGCTTACTAGATTGATAACAACCGTTTTTTGGGTTACCAACAACAGCATGACTCTGAATCCCTTTGACTAAAAATATATTTTAATTCTTCTAAATCTTTGTAAAAACTTTGTGAAATTTACCTAAGAGTTCTAAATTTCTTTTTAATTATCTGGGACTCTATCTAGAAATTCTGAATTTTGCCTGCGACATTACCTAGAAATTCTGAAACTCTATGACTAAAGGAATTCTGAATTTACTTAAATTTGAGTATGATCTATGGGAGTGATGGTAATACTTGTACTTACTTCATATTAAGGAGCTTTAGAGTATCATCTATGAGTGTGGGTTTTATTTGGGCATCAATTCTTTCATCTATTCCAAAACTAGGAGATCTATTTACCTGAAAAATGAAAAACAAAAATAAAAATCAATGCTACTTTGTCTTCAGAGAAAGTATCCTTAGTTTGAATTAATTACCCCATCCCTTTTGCCCTGTGTCTGTTGGTCTGGCATGCTAAAGAATCCTCCCTGTACATTGCACTGAGCACACTGGAAAAGTCAAAATTTCACATACAGCTGGTGACGTCTTAAGATAAGTAAAATTATCCTGACTGGGATGCAATACCCCATTCATTAATTAATTCATTCATTCATTCAATCATTCATTCATTCATTCATTTTCATTCATTTCATTCATTCATTCATTCATTCATTCATTCATTCATTCAATCAATCAATCAATCAATCTAATCTAGCTATTGCTAACTTCGAAGTTATAAGTGCTAAATACAATTTACATGTTTATAATTCTAGTTTCTTTTTAATTTGTCTCAATGACTATAAAACTACTTCTCAAGAAACAAAATGTGTTAGAGAAACAGTCTGCCTTGTCTGCAATCTAATACCAAAAAATTAACCTAACAATTTAACCTTTTACCCAGTTGCAGACTCTCATGCACAATGTATAACAGAACCCCATTTTATTTTTTATTTTTTTTATTTTTTTTATTTTTTTTTTTTGTGTGTGCATGAAGAAGCCTTTGTTAGCACACATTATTACACATTTGTCAATAATGTGAATTTCAATGTGTAAGTTCAAATTCCACTTAAGCAGATTCAAGTGTGAGAAAGTTTGTCAGTTCACTTTTCAAAAATCAGAAGTTTTCTTTGAAACTCTGTTTTCCTCTACCATCCCAGAACTGAAAGTCTTGATTTATTATTGAAAGAATCTTGACCAGAGAATTAAACAATATTACTTTACCCCTGTTCTTCAAGCATGTAAGACTCAATGTAGCTTTCTGGAATACTCTCAATGAAAAAACGTCAAAAAGGCATGTAATAAGACAATTTTTTTCTCACACCTGGGACATAGAAATCCTCAGTTTTACCAGTGCTAGATTTCCTTGTCTCTCCCCCAATAATTTGTTCTTTATTGACTTTTACAATCCTAATTCATGGTAATACCAGAGATGTCACTGTCTAACCAATTTTAAATTTTTCCATTTTGTTTTCCACAGTTTTTCTTTTACTTTGTTGAAGATTTCTCAGTAGCAGAAGGCAAAATAAAAAGAAGTTCACTTTTATTTATGTATTCATACGCCCTAGCATTGTTGTCAGTTTCAGATGTTGAAATTGATTTGAAAAGGCAGTTTATTAAGAATCAGTTGTGAGAAAAAGAATCAAACACCACTGACAGTGTAAGACAGAGATATCTCAAACTCTGGCAATATTTTCTTTGTCCAGAATGAGGCTTGCCTCATTCTGGACAAAGAAATTATTGCCCGAGTTTGAGATTAACAAATAGGTACTTATACTCTTGCTACCCCTGACTCCGCCACTGAAGTTGACATCACAACAGGGGTTAGTGTATGTAAAAGTTTCCACAATCTTGTACCGGCCCCAGTTTCATAATCATTCCTTAACTAAGATTTTCCTTAACTTAAATCTGACAAATTTGAAATCTTTATAATTTGATTAACTGTTTAGATATTCAAGAGTTTAAGGTGTCATTTTGAAGATCTTTTCAAGCTTGTAACATCTGTATTTCAGTTTCATCAGAATTATTTATTTGAGATTGCCAAAATTTGTGAAAGTTAAGTTAAAAAAAAACCTTAATTAAGGAATGATTGTGAAACTGGAGCCTGGGCCTTAATGAAAAATATTGCAGAACATTTCATTTTTTAAAAAAGGAAAAAACATATTATACCTCAATCAGCCATGGTGTTAAGTTCCAATCCAGTAAGAAGTCAAAGCCAAGTATTTCAAAACAGACACTGTCACTACCAATATTACTGCCAGGCCTACATAACTTATACGAGGTATACATCTGAGGTAGTCCAATTAATAATGTTTTGACAATAATATCACTGATTTTTTGCCAAAGCTGACCGACATTCTTATCAGTTTTTTCAGCCACATAATTCAAAAAGTATTGCACAGATCTTTTACTTCCAGAGTTAGCAGAACTTCCCCTTTGATATTCTCCGTTCTTTTTATTTACGGAATAATTGGTTAAGTGCATAAACTTATGATCCTGAAATAAATAAATAAATAAATAAATAAATAAATAAATAAATAAATAAATAAATAAATAAAATGAATGAATGAATGAATGAATGAATGACAAACAACTTTATTTTACAACAGACCATCCATTTTATTTAGTCTGCTTTGTAACTGCAGTAAAGGTATACACAGAACAAAAATTGGATACTGCATACTACAAGGTATACATTTTTCTAACAAATTGGACCTAACTTTATTTTACTAGTAAAAATACATGTATATGCTTGATTAATATAAAAGTGTTCATTCTAGAAGAAGCCCTTGTGAAATTGCTTCCCCCTCCACTCCCAAAAAAATACATGTAATAGTATTGGCCCTATAAATACTGTCTCTTTGTCAACCCTGGCCCATTGTTTTTAGTCAGGATAAAAATAATTGTCTCTTTTTATTTATATTTTTCCTTTCACTTAATACTTATTATTTTAAATAAAATACCTCAAATTTTGTTTATGTTGACCTATTTTTTGAAAACATGGACCCTGGTTTTTTTTTTTTTTTTTTGGGGGGGGGGGGGGGGGGGGGGGGGGGGGGGCAAGGTTGATCCTACCAACCACATTTCTTGATTGAACACTGATAGAAATAACTGATATCTGGGGATCACTCGCTCACCTACATCATCACAATATAATAAAAACTTTAACCATGGAAACTGAAAAACAATTATAATACTGAAAATCATAAGACTGCTTCGACTAAACTCTTGTAGATGAAACAAAAAAATAAAAACATTTCACAAGAGTTAAAAGTTGTCTGCTAGGGAAAGAGGTGGTTTTTAGCCACATTTTATCTGAAACAATGAACACTACATGTACATGAACTTACCAGATTTTGTTCATCTGGAGGAAGATATTTCTCTGTACTCAACCTCACTAGGCCATCTTTGAACAGATAAACTCGAAGTGGATCACAAGATGTGATCAAAACATAAAGACGTAGATCAAATTTAAAGCGATCTAACAAGAATGGCCTATCGATGTACTCCTGAACAATATGATTATCTAATGCTGGTATTTTATCAGGGTTTGTATACAATTCTATCCTGAAATAAAAATTAAAATGATCATTTATTAGTTGATCCTCAAAATTTAAACCAGTACAAAAGTGATATTATTCAGACAATGTCAAATGCTATTACAAATGTACCTAGACTTTATCACTGGATACTCTTTTCAATATATCTGCTGTTCATCCAAAGTCTGAAGTTTTATCAATGGTCTGAATATGTATTTATCTTGTGTCCTAGCTGTTTCTTATTTTGTTTTTGTTCTTGTTGTTGCTGTTGTTGTTGATGTTATTCAAATGCAAATCTGTACTCTTGAGGTTGTAATCACTATGGCAGCTCAGTTGGTAGAGTGCTTTCTTTATACATGGTGGGTTGGGGTTTGAACCCTGGCCAGGTCTGATGAAGACTTTAAAAATAGGTAGTGACTGTTCTTTTGCCAAACACTCACTCAGCATTTAAAAGTAAAAGTCATGGGGTCCTTTGGAGTAGCCCTAAAAAACTGACGCCCCATTTCAAATGTATAATGCTTAAGAACCCTCCCTGCACATTGCCCTGAGCACACTGCAAAGAACAAAATTTCTTCACCTTTAGCTGAGGATGTCTCAATATAAGTGAAATATTCTTGACTGGGACATAAAACTCCATTTAATCAATCTTGACATTATCAAGACACATTCATTGGTAAAAACAGATGAGAAACCATTGTAAAAACTGGTAGACATTCCTACTGCACACGAAGTGAAAATGAATATCAGACAAGTAAAAATGTTGATAACCAGTCTGACAGGACATGGCAAGTATTTGCATGTTTTTATTTATTTACTTATTCATTTATTTATTTATTTATTTATTTATTTATTTATTTATTTATTTATTTATTTGATTTCTAATATTATCATTTTTTGCATTACGGATATTATTACAACTAAAAAGTTTCTGACAAAGAACTAACTTGTTTTTGCTTTTTTTGAATAATCAAAGCTCAAACTTTTCACATACATTCATGCTTTACTTGCAAAACAGAAAAAAACAATGACAATTTTGTATATGTGATACAAGCAAAACTTCTCTCATATTTTCAAATTCTTCAATATAAAATTGACATGAACAAGTAATTTTAATTGGGTCAAGTAACAACTGAATGCCCACCCTGACTCAATCTGACAAATGGGTTAAAAGATTAAGTCCCAATAAAACAAAAATGCAGCCAAGCAAAACAGAAGAAGCACTATTTTTTTTAACAAAATTTAGTATACTAGACTTAAACTTACCCATGACCTTGAGCTCTATTAGATGGTTTAACTATGAATGTCTTTGGTTTTTTCTTTGCTTTTAATTCCTTTGCATGGCTCACTAATAAACTGTGTTCATTTGGTAGCCAGGTCTCAGGAATAAAACTGAACTCTTTTTTGTGTGATTCCTGAACTCTGCAATAAATAAAAAAAAAATTAAAAATTGTTAAACCCTCTCCCAAGCCTCATCAAGCTGGTGTTTACACCTATTGGAAGTTATCAGGTGTCAGGAATAAACTGAACTTTTTGTGAAATAAAAATTGTTATAAAAAAGATTAAACCCTGTCCCAAGCCTCATCAAGCTGGTGTTTACACCTATTGGAAGTTACCAGGTGTCAGGAATAAAACTGAACTTTTTGTGAAATAAAAATTGTTATAAAAAAGATTAAACCCTCTCCCAAGCCTCATCAAGCTTTCTTACACCTATTGGAAGTTGCCAGGTGTAAGAAATAAAACTGAACTTTTTTGTGCAATAAATAAACAATAGTTTTAAAAAAGGTTTAGTCCTGTCCCAAGTCCTTAGCTTAATTAGGCTGGTGTTTACGACTGTTTCCGAGGTATGAAATTCACGAATCCTCTTTTGATGTGATGGCAATCTTTTTAATGTTACAATCCACATCATGAGACCAATATACATTTGTTGTATAGGTATATTTCAGCTGGATTAGTTTCTTTTTTCAAAATCTGGTAAAGTAATTGTTTGAATCTAGTTACGGCTGACTGGCTCAATTTTAGTTGGCATTTATCAAGAAACAAAAAGAAAATAAACATCTTTTTTAATATAAAGCCATGTGAAATTAAATGTCTTCTTCAAAGAAATTCCTGACAGCCTAGCTAGGATTTAAACCCAAAACTTTTAAATCTTGAGACTGTGGCTTTTAGACCTGATCATGTGTCTTTACTGAGTGTTTGTACTTACTTTTTTATATTTCTGGCTAGGCAATCTTTCCGTGTAATTTCTCCCATTCCTGGAAAATGGTTTATCTTCTGGAATGGTTTTAACTCTGCAATTTTTTCAGTAGACACAAAGCTGTCATTCCATATCAAATTTCTATAAATACAGAAAACTACCATTTATATCATTATGGTTATTAAAAGTTTAAATCCTAAACAAGAATTGCTTAAAAATCATACATGTGACAATTTGCAGCATTATTTTAGCAATTTTATCATAAAATTTTATTTTTTAACTTAAATGATGTGATCAATTTTTTGTTTTATTTTAAAAAAAGGTCAATTGCATACCTAGCCATTGTTAAGATAATTTATTTTAACAATCATATGTTGTACGTCATTTTATAGAAAATCTCCATCAGCCATAAACACAAAAATAAAAATAATGATAATAATAAATAAAACTAGAATGTATAATTGCGAGCAATTATATGTCTGCGTATCAGCCCTCTAAAGTGATGCTCAAAATAGCAGAGGAAATTCCAAAAAAGAAAGAATTCTCTGGAATTCTGTGGTTTTAACCGTATTTCTCTGAAGTCCTTCTGAATTCCGAAAAATGATGAGGAACTGACCTCCCAATGGTCAATTTCTACCAGTTGACAAAATTTCATCCTGATCGGATAAGAAACATAGGAGGAGATGTCTCTGAAAAAATCTGTCAGATACGAGGGATAACAATAATAATAATAAAGATTACGAGTAACAACAAGATGTCTGCTGATATGCAGACATAATAAAATAAAAATTTTCCTCATTTTCACACTGGTCATATGTCTCACTTTTTTAATCTTGTGATGAATGTCTGTGGTGAAGTTTTGAAAAAGCTTTCTCTATTGCAAAAGAATTCACAAAGACATTGTGAGAATTTTGGGGGGATTTATAGAAAAACCAAGAACAATAATAGATCAAATTAACCATATTTGGCAAACTATTTTATTTTAAAAAATATTAAGAATATATATTTTTTTATTTTTAATTAAGAATAAAAAGTTTTACATTCTAATGCTTTATATAAAAAACATCCACTTATCACAGTGCTTCTCATTGCCTAGGTTCAAATCACACTTGGGCAGATCCTAATATAATGCGAGAAAGTTTGTCAGTCTGCTTGCTCATAGGTAATAATTTTCTTTGGGTACTCTAGTTACCTCTGCCATAAAAAAACTGACTACCTGGAAATATGAGTGAAAAAAGTTGACTAGGGCAAAAACACCACAATCAATTACAAACAAGGTATTCTCTGGGTACTGACTGCCTCGATATGAGCAGAAAAAAACTACCTGCCCTGACACAGGCATCAAAAAGACTTAAGCATTAAAAAAATTATTACTAGTAAGCTATGCACAAACAATTCAACTGTGTAATTAAGTTGATTTACATTTCTACTAATGTAGTAGATGGACTAGCTCTAAGCTAAACCCAATAGCTTTTGTTACTGTTATTTGTATCTTAAGTCCAGTGGGTCAACCCCATCTGCTTTTTTTACAACTGAGACAAATCCCTCCTTACCAATTTTATTATTAGATCAGATCAGGGGATGTTAATATAAGTTATAAAATCCACCGGTATAACCATCTAGCCTGGTGATTTTAGATAAATATGGATGAACCAAAATGGCCAAGAAGCTCACTTGTACAGGCTTCATAAATGCTAATGGCATTGCTTTATGGGAAATAATATATATCACACAATTTAATTGCACACAAAAAACCTTTTAAATAACAATAATCTAAGTCTAGATCTATTTTAGAATTATATTTAGTAATCATATGAGCAATCTTACAGCATTTATCCCATAAATTTTTCCGATTTTTAACGAGTCACTAGATTTTGAATTTATATGGATGACTTAATTCAATGGATATTGAATAAAAAGCTTTATATAGAACATGGTAAAAATATACTAATATTGTAAAAATTAAGAAGACTTACACTAATGATGAGTCTGTTTTTGTAACAGTGAATCCTTGACGTTCAGCTATCTGAATAACTAAAAAAAAAAAATAATAATAATAATAATAATAAATAAATAGTAGCTATGTACATGTACTTATTTTATTTTTCTAAAAGTAATTAATTAAGTGGTGTGACTATTCTCACAAAAACATTCCATCATATAACATTATATAAATATAACATTAATAAGAGGGTGATATTGCATATTTTCAGCCTGAGGAACCATTGTCAACCGAGGTGAAGACGAGGTTGACAATGGTTTCAGAGGGGTGAAAATATGCAATATCACCCTCTTATGAATGTTATATTTATTTTATTATGCCAAATGTCTTTCTCCAGATATTCTCTTAAACTGAGATTCTCTGTTACTTAAAAAAAATGATTACTGTACCAATCGACGGTTGTCGTCTGTCGTCTGATGACAGGTAGTCTTGATCAAGGAAATGCTTGCATATGAATAAAATGTATATTAATAAAAGATCTATCCATCAAACGTTTAGCTGCTTGTGATCGAAATGCGTTCGATTGTGTGATTTAGGATTCCTTTTGCACATGTGATATTTTTTGTAATATTACCCGTTACCATAACTCCTCAACTATTGTGTGATTTAGGATTCCTTTTGCGCATGTGATATTTTTTGTAATATTACCCGTTACCATAACTCCTCAACTAATGTTACCTTAAAGCATGCGCGCCATTCTTTATTCTTAGAAAAAATAAGGGTGATATTATTTTATTTTCAAACAGTTAGTTATCCAATCAAATTACTTGAAAATTACATGAGGTATAATAATCAAATTTACCTGACACAAATTTTTTCCATTTCATATAGCATGTAGAGAGAATTATAAAAATAACTTGACAGAATGGTGTTATAAAAAAAACTTCATTTGCCAGAATTAATACATTATTTTTTCACTACTAAAACTAATCTGCAATATTTCTTTAATGCTTTTTAAGTCATTTTAATGCATTCAATAATTAAATACATGTTAATTAAATATTTAATTAATCAATTAACTGATGAGGAAATTTTTTTATGTGAAAACTTATTCATATCAAGGTCAGTCTGTTAATAAGCTGTAGAAATTAAGTTTAGACTCAAAGAATAACCTAAAATATTGTTAACTGCCTCAATAATCACTGTTATTTTTAACAATCACATACATTTGTTCATTTCTTTTCATAATATTGAAATGATAAAATATCTTTTAATTAAAAATAACTTATCACATTTAAAATTTTTAAAAGATACTTTTTTAGTATTAATTTACAAATACTAGAAATGGCCAATGAAAATTTACCTGCATCATATCGAGTACCAGATAAGTTAGCAACAAGGGTACCCTTCTTTCCTGATTTCTGTCTTGAAGAAGTTTGTAAGTCTTGCATATGCTCTCTTCTTTTAGCTGCAGCCCTGTCTTTACTCCTCTGTCGTAAACTTAAGTCATCATGAAAACTGTTTTCTATTTTAAGAGCTTCATCCTCATCTTCATCTCTTAGTCTATACCCTGTAGATTTTCTTCTCAGTTGATGTTTAATATCAGTATCTTCCTCTTGTCCAAGTCTATATCCTGCACTTGCATATTTCCTCATTTCCTGAATATCATATTCAGGGTCTTCTTCTAGTTGTTGATTTAAATCTCTTTGTCTTAATCGTTCTAGGTTTCTGTAACTCTGTTCTAAATGTTCCCTACTCAATGCTTCTACATCGTAATTTTTTTTCAACTTTTCAAAGTTGTCCTCTCCTTTAGAAAGCCTTTTCCCATCTGCTGTGTATTTACCAGTCTGATATTTTGAATTGTACTTCTGATGCTCTTTTTCTAAAATCTGTTTTCTTAGTGCACTTTCACCAGAAGGATAACCTTGTCTTAAATTCTGAAGTATTTGTTCTTTATGTTGAGATTCCATATTATGTCCTCCATGAGTATCCTGGAGACTTCTACCCAAATTTTCATTTCCATATCTCAATTGAAATTCTCTAAAACGTTCGTCTGCTGATTTGGAAGGGAGATAATCACTCTGACTAAATTTTCTGGCATTTGCCTCCCCTGAAGGACTTCCTGGTCTACCAGCAGTTAAATTCATAAGATTAGATAAAGACAAATCTGCAAGTAAAGTAAAATAAGGTTACTGTAAATAAGTGGGAATATTAGCTGCAATACTGATTCTAAATAAATAATTTTATCGCTCTTTCTTTAAGACATTCGTTTTTTAGATAACCATTATCACAAATAATTTGTGTATTTTTTCCTTTGTAAAGGGCAATTAGTTGATCAATTGAGCAAAATGTGACCAAAAAATAAATAAATAAACTGTATACAAATCTGCTTACTAAGGTTGTGTTCACTGGGTTGTGCATAACTCACCCAAACTTTGGAGTAAACATGTGCAATGTTTTTCATGTTAGAATATAAAGGTTTGGTGATATTTAACATTGTTGACTACTATGGTGTTTAATATTTAAGACCAGGGTTCTACAATTGCAATTATTTTTTACTGGCCTCCTGTCTGGTAGACCTTAAATTTTCACTAGCCATAACAAAATTGTTACTTGTCGCATATTTTTGGGCAATAATATATTTATTTAGAACTAATTTGTTATCATTGTTTTATTAATAAAATACATGTACATGTATTTACAATGTATATTTTTGTATTAATAGAATTGTACATGTAGTTGTATTGTTGTTCATGAATATCATGTTACATAGTAATTTGTTGATTTTCATTCATTAGCTTTAAAACATAATCTGGATAAGGTTAACATTCTAAGCACTTATAATCAATGACAGAAGTATCTAAATCATACCATACAACCACTGCTTAAATTACCCAACTGGATTCAAATGAATTAACTCAACTCGGGCCCTGCCTTTCTACACACATCACAATACATCAATTGATCAATGTCATTTAACACTGTCTAAGAAAAATCTTACTTTTAAGATTCTTGAAACGATAGTGTTGGATTGTGTTGTGTTTATATAGGGTCATCATGTACTCATAAAAGCAAATGCTTCTTCAGCAACCATAATTGGTGTCTCTGGTTTGTTGAATGGTTCATAATCACAATCTTTTTTTTTTTTTTTTTTTTTTTTTTTTTTTGCATTGCATTGCATTGATATTTGTGCTTTAGGGATGATGCTAAACGGAATAATTTCTTTGTCAAAAACAGAAAGAAAAATCAGGGTTTGAATTTTTACTATTCTCACTCAACAGCGAGTGAATGTTATAATACCACTCACATTTACAAATAACCACTTAGAAATGCATGTGCTTTACTGGCACTAAAGAGCCCTGTTTTAGAACACTAAGACCTAACTCTTAGCGTTTTAAAAAACCTAAAACTGGTTTATTCAATTTTACACATGAACTTTTATTAAGAAAGTGAGGGTAGATACTCTAGAAGAGTAAGCATAACAAATTAATCAATAAAAGCCTCCTTCTAATTAACTTAAATTATGGTTAGTGTAATTATGGAATCTTGTAGCTCAACTCAAAAGAATCAGACTCCAGACCAAGTTTTGAAGATAAAATCTTTCACTGAATTTCTCACTCCTGCTGAGTTTTGAATAAATGAATAAATCAAAGAATCTGTGTGACATACCTTCATTAAAAGATAGACACTCAATGGAACATAACAAAGGGCCAAAATGTATATAGGGCAAACAGACCAACATTCTGAGGTTTATGAACATGTGGGGGACACAACACAACAGTGTTATATGGCACTTTAATTATTATTATTTAATTTTAACTCTTGAGACCTTGGTCATTGCAAAAATTATACAAAGGAAAACATTCTTGAATAAATACGTTATTGTTATAAAGTTATCATTTAATAGTCTCTTACTGTGTTTGTCAAGTATTAATAATTATCAACCGGTAACGAGAGATACAAGTTTGTCAAGTAACCGGTTTAAAATTTTGACATTAAAATAATTTATCTGATAATGATTCTCAAACAAATACCAACCCATGATCAAAGTGACACATTAGTCTCCCTTAATATGTTTGATTTTTTGTTTGTCAATTAGATGTAAACAGGTGCTCGTATGAAGTCCGCCATATTGTTTTGTCACGTGACTATTTTCACTTGCGTAGCAACTAATTAAATGTTTACATTATTCGTGTAAACAAATGAAATTTTAGAAAAGGGACTCCGATTTTCAAATAGGTCTTCCATAAAGTTTCCAGAGGAAACTTTTAATGAACAGAGTGTAAATAAGGAGGAATAAAAGACGGCTTAAATGTATCAAAGTACTGAAAGTGTTGAAAGTCTCTGCAATTAAAATACCGGTATTTTTCTTGCGCTGTAAACTTACTGCTTGGACAAACGCTTTTTTAAAAATTAAACATTGGATAATACTTTATCAAATATAATATTCGAAAGAAAATGATTATTTCTAGTAATAATATATATATACACGTATTTTAAGAAAAATGCAGGATTTCCATATTTGGAACTATTTTACATTACTATTTAGTCACTGTGTTTTGGACAGTTACCCGGTAATTCATTATGCTTATTTTCCACAGAAAATCCAATAATCTTGAATAAAGTCTGGTATTTCTTACTTATTTGAGTCTAGACATAGAGGTGAAAATACCATATGACATTAACATATGTAAGACATGACATTGTAGGTAATGCATTAATTTCAACGGAAAAAAAGGAAAAAAATATAACCCTTCAATTTTTGCCCAAACACAGATTAAAAATATATGATCATGCTCAATCTTTGAACCACTTCAGCAGCACAGTTGGTAGAGTGCAGGCTTTGTATGTGGGATGCAAGGTTCCAACCCAAGCCAAGTCTGAACAAGACTTGAAAATAAACTGTTCTTTTGCAAAGCATTTGACAATTAGAAATGAAAGTCATGGTGGCCTTCACATGATACCTTAAAAAATGATGCCTTGTGTCATGGTATATGAGGCGCCGTTTCTATATTTATTCAGTATTTTAACATATGCATAAATCGATTTTTGGATATCCATAAATCGATTTTTGCATATGCAAAAATAGACGATATTTTTGCATATGTAAAAATCGAATTATGGATATCCAAAAATCGATTTATGGATATCCAAAAATCGATTTATGCATATGTAAAAATATTTGGCATTTTTGCATATGCAAAAATCGATTTATGGATATCCAAAAATAAATTTGTGAAATTTGAAAATACTGAGTTCTCCCCAATTATCAATCCCGAAGTAAATACTTTCCGGTATATTTTGAGAGTAATATTTTTCTCTTGTAACAAATAAAAGTCGTTAGTTTTCAATATTAGTGAAAAAATATAAGCCTACGCATTTTTGAAAACTAAAGTGTTTAATACATTACGATTCATTACATTACCAAGCGACGCTTCGCGCTACAAAATCCAACATGGCTACTAGAAATAATAAACGGAAAGAACGAATATCAGAGGAGTATATCAAACGCATTGAGATGTTTGGAAAGTGAAGATCGACATATTGACGACAAAGCTGTCTATATCATATCAGATGTTGAGTTAGTTGCCATGTTAATAATAAACACGAAGTAGGCCCGCACTAAATAGTTGGGGAGAAATCATTTCACACTCGCGATTTATGGATATCCATAAATCGATTTTTACATATGCAAAAATACCGACTATTTTTGCATATGCAAAAATTGATTTATGGATATCCAAAAATCGATTTATGCATATGTAAAAATGTATTTTTGCATATGCAAAAATAGCCAGTATTTTAGCATATGTAAAAATGTATTTATGCATATGCAAAAATCGATTTATGGATATCCATAAATCGAATTTTACATATGCAAAATTATTTTTGGATATCTTAAAATAATTTTACATATGTAAAATTCGATTTATGGATATCCATAAATGAATTATGCATATGCTAAAATAGTGAATAAATATAGAAACGGCGCCTCATAATGGTAAGCATGGCACAAGCAAACCGATACCTTGTGGCATGCTTAGTGTGGCATGCTAAAGAACCCTCCCTGCACACTGCTCTTAGTGCATTGCAGAGGTAAAAATTTATGCCACTTCACCTATAGCTGATGACGTCTCGATATAAGTGAAACATTCTTGATTTGGATGTAGCATTCCATTCAATCTTTAAATTCAATTATCTTATGTTTTTATTGCAAAAAAGCATATTAAACCTTCAAAACAAATAGTAGATCAGCATTTATTTTGTACTGCATAAGAAAATTAAACATTGTTATTATTGTTTGCCTAAATTTTATCTGCCCTCTTCGTTTTATCTCCATGAATATGTTACACATTTTATTCATAATGTAAATTGTGTATGTCTAGACTAACAAAACCTAAACATGTGACAAAAATGTTCATGTATTCCACTTTGTACCATTGCACCATGTAGGAGCTTCTTGAACTGCATCTGTCTCTTCAGTGTTGAAGATAATAATATCCCTACCACTATGTATCCACATTGTACAGTGAGTCTGTTCAAGGAGCTCAACATGTTCATGTTTCACAAGTCTAGTTTAATGACAATTCAGGGGAAACTCTCCACTGAATTTTTTTAACATGGATGTAATTGACATTGGTTCATCAAACCTTTCAACTTTATAACTTCAATGAGGTCCAATAAGGTCAAATGGTTAAACTGCAAAATTTTTCACTATTTTCTCCTTTTTTCCCCCTAGTATTGACTAACACTTTAAAAGTCAGATCAGAGGATGGATAAATTTCACTTGTACAATTTGTTTGAAAAAATATTAACAAGCATCAATCCGTATCAAAAAACAAGAGGGCCATGAAGGCCCTGGATGCTCACCTGAAAATGATGTACACTCAGCTTGATTTTGGCAAACTGGAGCCTCTATTTTTAAGAGATTTTTCCTTAATTTCGTACTAGTGACCTAACATGACCCATATATAAACTTGAGCTAGCTTTTGTAAGGAGGATCAATCTAGGCAATTTGATGAAGATTGGACTAAAATTTGGGCCTCAGATGTGTTAACAGGGTTTTTATATAATTTCACCTCACGATCTATTGACACAACAGAACCAGGAAAAAAAAACTTCAGCTAGCTTTTGTCAAGAGGATCGTTCTGACTAGGTTTGATGAAGATTGGACAAAAATTGAGCCATCAGATGGTTCAATATTGAGCCATCAGATGTGTTAACAAGGTTTTTATATAATTTGACCCAGTGACCTACTTATTGACCCAACATGGGCCATATACGAACTTGAGCTAGCTTTTGTCAAGAGGATCATTCTGACTAAGTTAAATAAAGATTGTGCTAAAATTGGTGGCTCAGGAGTGTTAACAAGATGTTTCTATTATTTGACCTAGTGACCTACTTATTGACCCAACATGGCAAATATACGAACTTGGACTAGCTTTTGTCAAGAGGATCATTCTGACTAAGTAAGATGAAGATTGCACTCAAATTGGGGCCTCAGATGTGTTAAGAAGGTTTTTCTGGAATTTGACCTAATGACCTACCGGTACTTATTGACCCAACATGACCTATATGGGAACTTGGGCTAGCTTTTGTCAAAAGGATCAATCTGACAATGTTTGATGAAGATTGCACTTAAATTGGGGCCTCAGGAGTGTTAACAAGGTGTTTCTATTATTTGACCTAGTGACCTACTTATTGACCCAACATGGCTCATATACGTTCTTAAGCTAGCTTTGGACAAGAGGACCAATCTGAAAATGTTTGATGAAGATTGCACTCAAATTGGGGCCTCAGGAGTGTTAACAAGGTTTTTCTATTTTTTGACCTAGTGACCTACTGATTGACCAAACATGGCCCATATAAGAACTTGAGCTAGCTTTTGCTAAGAGGATCAATCTGACAATGTTTGATGACGATTTTACTCAAATTAATGCCTCAGGAGTGTTAACAAGATTTTTTTTATTATTTGACCTAGTGACCTATTAATTGACCAAACATGGCCCATATACAAACTTAAGCTAGCTTTGGTCAAGAGGATCAATCTGACAATGTTTGATGAAGATTGCACTTAAATTTGGGCCTCAAGGTTGTTAACGAGATTTTTTTATTTGACCTAGTGACCTACTAATTGACCCAACTTGAGCTAGCTTTTGTCAAGAGGATCATTCTAAGATAGATGAAGATTGCACTCAAATTGGGGCCTTAGGAGTGTTAACAAGGTTTTTCTATTATTTGACCTAGTGACCTACTGATTTCATCATGGCCCATATACGAACTTAAGCTAGCTTTGGTCAAGAGGATCAATCTGACAATGTTTGATGAAGATTGCACTCAAATTGGGGCTTCAAGAGTGTTAAGAAGGTTTTTTCTATTATTTGACCTAGTGACCTACTGATTGACCCAACATGGTCCATATAAAAACTTGAGCTAGCTTTTGCTAAGAGGATCAATCTGGCAATGTTTGATGACAATTTCACTTAAATTGGGGCCTCAGGAGTGTTAACAAGGTTTTTCTATTATTTGACCTAGTGACCTACTTAATGACCCAACACGACCCAAATTCGAACTTGAGCTAGCTTTGGTCAAGGTTTTCATTCTGAGCAAGTTTGAAGAAGATTAATCAAAAACCATGGCTTCTAGAGTGTTAACAAGGTTTTTCTTTGATTTGACCTAGGGACCTATTTATTGACCCAACATGACCCATGTTCGAACTTGACTTGGCTTTGGTCAAGAGGATCCCTGTGGCCAAGTTTGATGTAAATTGGATTAAAACTGTGGCCCCTAGAGTGTTAACAAGCAAAAGTTGACGCATGACAGACGACGGACGAAGACTGATCACAATAGCTAACTTGAGCACTTTGTGCTCACGGGAGCTAAAAAAAAAAAATTTTTTTTTGATACAATAAAGAATAAATGGAGTAAAATCCATAGTAAATGTTGAAATGAATGGCAAATCATAATACACTAAATAGAAATTATGGAAATTCTAAGGCATATTTCATGTTATTTACTGGTATATAAATAATAATGTTGAGTAATGTTTTACACCACAATCAAGATCTTTTCATTAAAATAGAAAGTCAGTTCTGAGATTGTGGAGGAAACCAATGTGCCCGGAGAAAACCATTGACCCTTTGCAAGCTTACTGACTAAACTTTCTCACACCAGGATCTACCCAATCAGGATTCAAACCTAGGCAGTGAGAGGCACTCTTATCTGTAAGTGTGTGCTTTAGACCACTCAGCAAAGAAAAGAAGACATGAAAAATGTAATGATATTTTTTTATTTCCCACATACATTTATATTACACCTTGGGGTGAAAAAAAAAAATACACACACAAAATACAATAACAATGAAATAACTTGTATATGAACTGCTATCACAGATATTTCACTCTCTCACTTGGATTTTATTATCCCCCTTTTGGTATTTTAACCATATTTAAATTTAACTGCTTCACAGAGATAATCATTGCTGACTAAAGATCAAAGTTATGTAATTTTGCAAATAAAATTAAGTTAAAAAAATTTCCCATAATGCTATGTACAATAACAGATCAATCAATACAAATGTATCCATTTACAACACTATGCATGTGTGACCTGTATCAACTGCCACAAACTGAAAGTATTCGAAAGGAAAACAGACTGAAGGTCTTTCTTATAAAAGACATCACAAAATGTTTATGATTTTGGTCATCCTAACACTTGATTAAAATTTTGTTGATCAAATTATTTACATTGTGCTGCAATGTCCAGTAAGTCTTCCTTTTGTACCCTCCACCCTTTAAATTCTACATGTATGTAAAATGTTTGACAAAATTTTTTTTCACAGAAATGTTTAAAATGGCTTGATTTTGTCACAATTTTTAAGCCATTTCAGTCTAAATTTAAATTTCAATGGAGGATACAAAAGGAAGTCTTTTCCCAATGTTCAATTGCCATTAAATATAGTTGCAGTAAAAATGTGAATATCTTATGATAAGATACATTACCACATGTATAAATACAGGTAAAAACAAGGAAAATAAATACCAAATGTTCTACTTCATGATAATTTTCATTATACAACTTTTTTATCTCACCTCAAATAACAAAGAATAAAATCAGCTGCTGTCAAGAAATAAACAAGATCCTTTTTCATGATCAAAGCAGCTTCTATTCAAAACATCGTTAAAACCAAATAAAGTGTAACTTTTTCTGTTAATTATTTCAATTTTAAAAATCTTGCCAAATATATAATTTAAAAAGATGAACATTACTATTAAAACATCTGTAACAGACATTTTTTTGTGGTTTTTTAAACCAACCAATAAGAGCTGACATAACAACAGTATTACTATAGCATGTCAATAACATTGTATACCTAACCAAATTTATTTAGATCTTTTACCATTTTTGTCTAGAGTATGATATAAAATCAGTTATTATTCATACAGACAAGCTAAAATTATTTCTTGATCTGTTGTGTTTTTCAAGATATACAAGCATTTACATTTCTTCCAGTTTCAACTGCAGCAAAAAAAAGTAAAAATATGTGAAGCAAAAAAATAACAAACTGAAACAATGTAGCTGTGTACCACATGATAAAAATATTAAAAATGTATCTATAAATGACTTAAAAACATGTGACTTAACTTTTTAAACAAGTCTAATTCATTTACTTTTAGAGTAAGCATCATTATTTCAGAAAATAATGAAATTACTAGTCTTTGATAAAATAAAAGATGGACAAGCACATCCATCGAAATGTATTACACCACTGCTGAAGATATTAGTTAGTGTATGGAGGTGGTGGTGGACTGCTATCCACTGGGGCCTTAATGGCATCTTCATACTTTGGAGGGAGCAGCATCTACAAAATATAATGTTTTAATCAGTATGATGTAGGTAGATTTTTACATAAGATTCAAATGGTATAAACAGTATCTTTATTAACAAGAGGCCCATGGGCCTTAACGCTCACCTGAGAATATCTCCAAAATTGTTTACAAAGTGCAACAGACAATATATCAAGTACAGAAAATTTAAAGAAACTCAAGAACTCCTAAAAAAATTAATCAGAAATATTCAGTCACATTTCATTAATAAGCAGCTAATATGCATAAAGTGACTGTAGTCTTCTTTTGCAGCTGTCACCTTGACCTTTCAACATATGACCTTGAATCATATATCAAAATGATTGCCACGTCAATATCTACAATATTCCAATATGCATGCCTATACAAAAAGTTAATAGTTTACAAGATAATTAGCAATTTAAGTCTTCTTTTGCAGTTGTGACCTTGATCTTTTGACATATGACCTTGAACTATATATTAAAATCATCGTCATGTCAATACCTACAATATTCTAAAATACATGCCCATACAAAAAGTTAATAGTTTTCAAGATAATTAGCAATTTAAGTCTTCTTTTGCAGTTGTGAACTTGACCTTTCAACATATGACCTTGAACCATATATCAAAATGATCATCATGTCAATACCTACAATATTCTAATATACACGCCTATACAAAAAGTTAATAGTTTTCAAGATAATTAGCAATTTAAGTCTTCTTTTGCAGCTGTGACCTTGACCTTTCAACAAATGAACTTGAACTATATATCAAAATGATTGTTGTCGCAATACCTACAATATTCTAATATACATGCCTATACAAAAAGTTAATAGTTTTCAAGATAATTAGCAATTTAACTTTTCTTTTGCAGCTGTGACCTTGACCTTTAAACATATGACCTTGAAATATATATCAAAATGATCGTCATGTCAATACCTACAATATTCTAATAAACATGCCTATACAAAAAGATAATAGTTTTCAAGATAATTAGCAATTTAACTTTTCTTTTGCAGCTGTGACCTTGATCTTTCAACATATGACCTTGAACCATATATCAAAATGATCGTCATGTCAATACCTACAATATTCTAATATACACGCCTATACAAAAAGTTAATAGTTTTCAAGATAATTAGCGATTTAAGTCTATTTTTGCAGCTGTGACCTTGACCTTTGAACATATGACCTTGAACCATATATCAAAATGATCGTTGTCCAAATATCTACAATATTCTAATATACATGCCTATACAAAAAGTTAATAGTTTTCAAGATAATTAGCAATTTAAGTCTTCTTTTGCAGCTGTGACCTTGACCTTTCAACAAATGAACTTGAACTATATATCAAAATGATTGTTGTCGCAATACCTACAATATTCTAATATACATGCCTATACAAAAAGTTTATAGTTTTCAAAATAATTAGCAATTTAACTTTTCTTTTGCAACTGTGACCTTGACCTTTCAAAATATGACCTTGAACCATATATCAAAATGAGTGTCATGTCAATACCTACAATATTCTAATATACATGCCTATACAAAAAGTTAATAGTTTTCAAGATAATTAGCAATTTAACTTTTCTTTTGCAGCTGTGACCTTGATCTTTCAATATATGACCTTGAACCATATATCAAAATGATCGTCATGTCAATACCTACAATATTCTAATATACACGCCTATACAAAAAGTTAATAGTTTTCAAGATAATTAGCATTTTAACTTTTCTTTTGCAGCTGTGACCTTGACCTTTCAACATATGACCTTGAACCATATATCAAAATGATCGTTGTCCAAATATCTACAATATTCTAATATACATGCCTATACAAAAAGTTAATAGTTTTCAAGATAATTAGCGATTTAAGTCTATTTTTGCAGCTGTGACCTTGACCTTTGAACATATGACCTTGAACCATATATCAAAATGATTGTTGTCGCAATACCTACAATATTCTAATATAAATGCCTATACAAAAAGTTAATAGTTTTCAAGATATAGTGACAAATAAATAATTTTTAGCAATTTTCCCACTAAGTTCCTTGCCATTTCCCCATTTTGAGCCCCATCGCTTTCATTTGTGCAAATCTAAAACTAGATGACCTAAGAATGTTATAAGTGAAATAACTAAGGTATATCACTTGTACATTCAGAGGAGAAGGTTTTTAAAGTTTTTCACTATTTCCCCCTTTATGGGGCCCCAAGGGGACATAACTCCTTCATATGTGCAAATCTGAAAGGCCTTCACCAAGACATCATCATCACCAAGTTTCATCAAATTTGGGTTGGTAGTTTTAGAGGAGTTGATTAAAATGTAAAATGTTAACGCACGACGGACGACGCACGACGCACGACAGACGACGGACGGTGAACCATCGCAATAGCTCATCTGAGCTTTCAGCTCAGGTGAGCTAAAAATTGTTAAAAAAGAGAACAGTTTACTTGAATCTTCAGTTCATCTAAAAACTTAACACTAACTCTTTTAAAGAGTGTGACCAGTCTTTCTTATAAGTTAGCTGACAACATTCTCAGTATGGTGACAAACATGATAATCTCGCCCCTATCTAACTTAAAGTACAACAGAATTTAAATTTATATTCACTTGAAGAATGGTATTGACTAAAAGTTACAGTCTTTTTTTTTTTAAATTTTAATGTAAATGTGGTCTTCTACAGAGGTAGAAATGTGTATTACAATAAACACCAAAAGAAAAATTATCAAAATACAACATTAACATTCCCATTTACAGACAAATATTGACAGGTATTTTGTTTTGTCCACTAATTTTCCAATATAATGTATAAAAGAATAACACATATAAAATTTTCAGAAAACAATTTCTTTTTAAAAACCAGAGCCTTTTGTTTATCTTTGATATTTGTTCTTGTGTATTTTTTATATTTGCTCTTGTTTATTTTTGATATATGTTAAACTAGTCTTTTATGTTGCTTACCTCTGTATCTGGATCTACAGTGTATTCTCGGACAACACTTCTGTTGAGATTTCTCAATTGCAAGTATTTATAGCAAGCCCATACTACTCCAATCAAGTAAGCCTGTGACAAATAAACAAAATTGTCAGTGGATTCTGACATGTAACTGGGTAACAAACCAGGACTAAACCTGGTAATAAAAATTTTTATAACATCTTCAACGACTGATGTCTTCTAAATGCTACTACTCTAGTATTGTCAGTTTTCCTGTCTCAGACTGAAAACCTAGTGCTACTAAATCGCTTTGTATATGGGAGGTCCCGGTTTGAACCCCAACCAGGTCTGCCCTAGACTGGATAATTAGTAGTGACTGTTCTTTCGCCAAACACTCGGAATTTAGAAAAGTCACAAGGTCTTTCTGAGAAAACCTTAAAAACCGATTCCCTGTGTCATGACAGGCAAAGCACAATAAAGCACTCTCCCTGCACAATGCTTTAACTGTACTGCCCCCCATTTAACAATTTAAACCATGTCATGTTTATAGCAGTGTGGAAGTTGAATGCCTTTTATCTCTAAACTACTGCTGTCTCTTCTCCTAAAACAATTCATGTTTATTTGACCTCATTAATTTTCAGAATAAAATATATGTTCTTTAAGGTAATTTGACTCTCAAAAATTCTGAAATTTCAACATAAATCACTTAAGATTATCATTTTTTTAACAATTAACCAGTCTATATGAAAAACTGACAGAAAAAGCTGTCAAATTGTTTTTTGAAGGTAAATGATTCCCTTAGGGCTGTTCCATTAAAACATATGAGGTACCCGGGGAAGGCACTTTTGATTTTGGGTAACCACCCATAGAAGAAATTTACAAATTCTTATGACCACCCAATGGCCATATATGCAATTTTCTGCAATTTACAGACCCCCACAGAACTTATTTATTTATTTTTTTTTTGATCACAAGATTTTATTTATCCCGAAACTCTTACATCCTCATATGGCATAAATGGACATATTAACTTGAAACTTCCTCTGCCGACATTCGTGCAATCTTTATGAAAGTTCCTCGGATGTTTTCTTTCGCTACAGCTTTAATAGCTGAATATTTTTGCACAAAATACCATTAGTTGTTATCGGTGTCAGTCACGAATAAAGAACAAAACTGAAAACAAGGGCAGCTACTTTAACTTTC
Source organism: Tegillarca granosa (assembly GCA_029721355.1). Taxonomy (NCBI): domain Eukaryota; kingdom Metazoa; phylum Mollusca; class Bivalvia; order Arcoida; family Arcidae; genus Tegillarca; species Tegillarca granosa. The sequence continues at coordinate 18,908,924 of CM056598.1, read as the reverse complement.
GATTATCGGGTCTATTCGTCCTAAAATATACTTTGCCCCTGTTCAGGTTTCATCCTGGATTCATTCGCCCTACTTTTAATATTGTTTTATTCCGTTATCAATAAGCTGATTTTTTTCAAGATGTATCTTATTTTTAAATGCGGAGATGACTTCAAACTATTATCCTTTACAATCAGTTATTTTCTGATGGAAAATCTCTTGGGTTGAACGGACCTTAGGACAAACGGATCTAGGGTGAACATACTCTGGGCCGGCGAAAGTGTATCCAGGGCAAATTGACACGGATTTCATCCATTCGGAAATGACTGTTTTACTATGATATGGAACAATAGAAATTACCAAAATTTTAACGATAAAAACTACCGGTGAACCCATAGACTTATATTTAATGTTTTTGGAGAGATTATGTTAGACCAACCACCCATAGATGTGTTTTTGTCCAACACAACATACGATAGATTTGTTTTTCCATTCTGACCAGCCTGGCATATATTTTTATTAAATTGCTGCCCCCGGGTGCCTTATAAGTTTTAATGGAACAGCCCTTAGGTTAAAAATACTCTAGATTTCCCTAACATTCCACTATTTAAGAACTTTTTAACTTTATCCAAGAAATATAATTCTGACTTGAGCATAATATATCATTCTGCCTACAACACACTGTTCTATATCTAACAAAGAAATTAATGATAAAACCGGACATATACCTTGAGTGAAAGGAAAAGAACAAGAACCAATAAGCACAATAACATTAACCATTCACCATCCATCCTCAAAATACTGTCCATTCCTGGATAACAACCCTACAAATAAATCAACACAAGTTATCAATTCCATATCTTTTTTTTTTTTTTTTGGATTCACAATATGCACACATATAAAAATAAACTTAATTACTTCATGTACATGTATATTTAATGACTAAGAAGTTTATATGTATCATCAAGAGAATTAGAATTTTTTATGAAGGGACCTCGAAAATTTCACACAGCCTCCATGAACTTCAAAATGAGACTTAAGTTCTTGCTGCAACACTGGTTCATGAAGACAATTTGTGCAAAGTTTTAACTACATGTACATGAACCAAGACGTTCCTTAAGAGTAGCAAGAGAGTTCTAACTAAGACGGAAGGGTGATACTTAAGTTTTTAGATCAAAATACCTTACAAATATACTGGTTCAATTAGTTTCAATGGAGTTTTAGTCAACGCTTTCCAGTTTGGAATTTTTTTCCACTTTTGGGAAAATTTTACCAAATTTTCTGGAAGTATTATCTTCAAAATAATTTTGGGAAAACACAATACCTGATTAATAGAACTTAGGGTCATTATCATTTGTATTCTTTTCAAATCAAATTTTAATTTAACTCTCCATTTATCAGCAATTACTGTGACTGTGTAGATGTTGAGATAGTAGAACACAAAAAAGCTTATATAACTTGCATGTTTGATCCTGTGTGCATTTCTGAATCAATGGCAACTCTTAATCTTCAAAAAATGCCACACAATGCGACAACTTTACTTATTAGAATTAATACTATGCTTATATATATACGTTGCATACGGATAAACATTTTTTTGAAAATTATATGCACATCTGTTGACATTTAAGGTATGATGAAATTTGATATTGTAGTGACTTAATTTTAAAACCAACAATTTTCGAAAATTGTCAATAAACTGTCTTACCAGTCCTTGCTGTCTAAACCAATCCTTAATGTTAGGAGCATATGAAAAATATCCAACAACTGTCAAACAACTCAAACAAAAGTCAAACACTTGTAGGCAGAAAAATGGCATCAGGTATCCAGGACGACTCTGTAAACACACAAAAATAACCATTAAATCAGGCTAAATTTATTAACATTTAAATTCAGTGGCTAAAATTCTGTGGACTGATATAAAAATGCAAATTTGTGGAATGCTAAAACTGTAATTAGTCATTATGAACACTTTAAAAATGACTGGATCTTGTTGCATTTGATTCACTCTTTCATTTGAGTATTAATGGAATTAGAAAGTTTTGTATTGTGAAATTAACTCGTGAAATTAACTCATAAACTTCAGTTCTGGATTGAACACTTCAGTTCTGGATTAACCACTTCAGTTATGAATTAAACACTTCAGCTCTGGATTGAACACTTCAAACACATTTTCAACCTACCTTTATAGCTCCATAAAGTAGAAACAATGTGATAGTCAATGTACACATGGTGATGACAAAGGCCACACACAAGTCATCTGCAAGTAAAGAAAACCAATAATATGTTGTTTAATTTTCCAAAACAGAGCACTAACAAAAAGGACTGAAGGATAATATACTTTCTGTATATATAGAGCGTGACTAAAAGTTTTCACTGGTCCAAAATTTTTTTTAACTTAATAAGTAAAGGTAAATTGCAAACCTTTTAAGAAAAAATTTGGCAGGATAACAATACAACTGGGTGCTAAACACCTGAAGTTTGTTTGTGTTCTGTAAATTTTCAAAGTTACAGATTCTGATACACATGTATAAGTTGGCAAACAGATTTCTCAACTTCTGATAACTTAAATTTTGTATCTTATACATGTTTATTTCAAGAGTCACAAATAGCTCATATACATACATCCTTGATAAATTAAAAAGTGACAGAAATGGCTGGATATGAGGCTACTGCTTTCTATAAGTAGAAAGACACAAGTATAGAACTTTTATCATTGCTGATGTTTTGTATTTTATGTTGATATGACATTTTTGGTGAAAAATTTCAATTTTTATTTTTATTATTATTTGGGGTTAAATCAGGTCTTCATCATATAAAAACGTTCAAAAGTTTTACAATATACTCTTCTCAACAAGTCAGCTTCATGCCATGTAAAATATGTAGCTGTTTCTTAGTCTTACTTCTTTTCGGGGCTATTGTGGCATTAATCTGCAAGCTCAAAGACATCAAGTTCAACTACAAGTGAGAATGGTTACCTTGCCATACGACCTTACTGGGTGGCTCAGTTCAAGTATAATGGACTTAGAGGTCAGTGAAGTTTACCTGCAAATTTGATGGCAAGCATACTAGCAATCTAAGGTCATCTAATGTGTGCACTGGTACAAATACTACAATGCAAATCAGAAGCACTTACACACTCATGCACCATAAGAACTTGTGTTTAGATTAATCCTAATAGGTTAATCAACAATCACAAATATATGTAGCTAAAAATATTGCTAATGATGTAAAACACCATTCTATCAACCAGCCTTACCTCGTTTCATTTTCTGAACATAATCATCACCAGATGTTGTTTCATATTTAAAATTGCCTTTGTCATTGTCAAACTCAATCAAAATACCATCATTTCCTGATGAAGGACATTTTACCCTTTCTTTCAGAACTTCTGGATGGAATGTTGCAAATATAAGTGCTCCGATTACAAAAAGATGTGCCAACTGAAAAAAACATTGAAATTAAAATCATACGACGAAATATATTTATATTGGTAAAGAAGGAAAGACAACTAAAATTATTTTTAGTCTCAGTAGCCAGTCTGAAATTCAAACATATCACCAACATTTCTGCTAGTTTCACTATCATTTTATCAAAGTAAAAGTATTATAAACAATTTGAAAGAAGAACTGCCATTGGCTATACAAATATGAAATGTGCTATTGTACCACATGATTAAGATTTACTACCTACGTTGTTGTCACAAATGTTATGGGGTATCTATATCTGAAAATGCCCCCTTTTTAGATTTCATATTTTTTATAGACACCTCTTATCACCAACATAAAATCTCACTCCAAAAGATTCTATCGTGTGCAAGTCCTTCAGTTCAATAGTTAGCAAACATATGGAAATGCCACTTTCTCTCTTATCCCTGAACAAATTTTATAGAAACTCCACTTTTTCTCTTCTCCCAGAACCTAATGTCTCAATTTCAGTTTAAAAGAATCTTGTCCAGGACATTATACAATCTTTTACTCAATTTACTATACAGTACTTTTATACAGTAATTTATGGCAAGCAAGGTATAAATAGTTGAAAAATAAATGTCTCATAACAATCATAACTTCCACTACAACAAAACTTTATGTAACAATATGCTTTTTAAAAGACCATAATTCACTTTTTGTATAAGTCAGTAAATTGGAAATTTCTGATGCTGAAATCCAATCCCATCATTTGGTTCCACAAAAATAACCAATTGTGCTATGGTACTATAATTTTTTTTAAATCAAAGATACCCGATATCCAGTGTAAGATGTAGATCAACCCTAAACTTTTAAAAGATTTTTAAATTTGTCATATTGGGAATGTATGAAGAAGAGATAAGATGGAATTGATGTAGGCTTGAAGGAAATGTTCTAACTAAAGTAACAAGTCTTTGTAAGGTCTACACTATAGGCTTCATGGTAACAACTGTAACAGGAGGGACAATTTCCTGAAAAAAAAACTGTTAAACAATACTTCTTCACAAAAGTTCCTCAGTTGAAGATCAAACAGCCCTTCCATGGCCAGGTGATGAGTGCTCTGTCACAAGGCTAAAAGATCTGGGCAACAACATCACTATGACTAGCTTAGTCCCACTACATTACTCCTGTTATCTTGATATTTCCAACAATTTATTGAGGCTAGAAGGCAATAGAATTCTATATAATTATTTATAGATATAGTAGAAAAGATGGTGGTTTCATCGTCAATTTTTTATAAGAAAGTGGGTCTATATTTTCTCCTGGTTACAATGGTTACATCATCACAAAATTGGTGTCGTTACGAGTAAATAAAACGTTTCGATGGACAAAGGATTTTCACTAAGGGCAAAAATATGATGTTGTCACGAAATCCATACACAGTGTCAGAAAAAACAATAACGAATCACTTTGTTTTTTCAATGACCACGCAACCTAAGGTAAACCCCCTCCCCGGTTTTGTTTTCAAATGTTAATTTTATACCAGATGCCAAAGGCCAAGTAGAATTGTTCCAGTTCGAACATGACAGCAGAAGCAACACCGAAACGAGTTCTGATCTCCTGAATCAAACTTCAGCTTCATAGCTACAACTTCTTTTGACGCAAATATTATGGTTTTCTTCTGTTTTGTTGATCACCACAAATAGTTCCTTTTAATGTTGCATATCACTCCGCCAAAATGTCATGTGACCATTGTCAAACTATTTTAGTGAATTTGTCATTTCACGCAATATATTCTAAAAATAATGAAGGAAACAATACTCTTTGAAGTATAAAAAACATAAATATAATCAATCGATAAATGTTATTTGTTCATAAGCGAATAAAATAAAGTAGAAAACTTTTAAATTAAATGCACTATATTTTCATATATTAGAGATACTTTTCTCCAATAGATGGCAGCCTTAGGCTTTAACTGATTTTACCTGACCGATCGACCTATATTCTAAATCATTAATGTGAGACATCAAAAGTCTATTTTTGCCAGCAAAATGTTTGTGCCTTCTTTCTATTTACAATTTATATAAAAAATTATTTCTCATTATGTTTTCTCATCAATTTTGGAAAACATAAAAAACTGCAACAACTGTAGGTCAAACTGCGTCTTTATTAGACGGCTGACAATGGCTGCAATTGAATGATTAAATATTACACGTAAAGAAAATTCTAGTAGAATTATAAATTCTAGTAGAATTATCTTTAAAAAAAATTAGAACAATTCATGTAATCTGGTCTCCCAAGTAATGTTTTTTCCCACATCAAATTTGGTTTCATTTGCCAACTTAACTAACGACAATGAAAAAAGTTACGGAAAACCCGTTAAATATATTTTTATTTTAAGTGCCCACAGTTCTACATTTCATATATACCAAAATGATTCGGGCCGAAAATCACAAACTTTAATCTACTCCACCTAGGGACCTTCCACACCAAATTTGGTGGTTTCAGAGAAGAAGATTTTCAAAGAATCAGTTTATTCAAGTTAGCTGAGCTAATTTGCACTCGATATTGCGACAAAAACATGCCAATGAAAAAAGTTAAGGAAAAACCCGTTTAACATATTAAATGGCCACAGTTCTATATTCATAAAGGGCGACCTAAAGGTATACAATCTAATGATACAAGAGAGCAAAGAGACATTCCAATAACCTTCTCAATTCTCACGCGACAGCGGAGCAGTTTCACCAAGAGTGTTACCAACAACTAAATGAAGCATCTGAATGTGACATTAGATTGTTTTGGCATTTGTTAAAACAGCTTAAAACTGAGACAGTTCAAGACAGTCCTGAAATCATTTACAACATTCACACACATTGTGATCTTAAGGCCTTTGCGTGTTATTACACGGACATTTATACGCCGAAACCAATCGATGAGTTTGATGACTTCGAACAGAACATCAACACTACATACTCCGATATATTCAACTAAGTTTGTGATTCTGAAGGTTAACTGCCGGGTGGTTTCATTCACGTAGACGAAGTCCGCGATTTGATTAAAAGTATGAAATTACGAAAAGCTCCTTCGGTATGACGGGATTCAAGCTGAGCATTTGCAATACGCTTCAGACATCTTACCTAAAGTGCTAGCGGGGTTATTTAATATGATTGTATATGGGGACAAGTTCCTTTAAGTTAGAAAAAGGGACTTATTGTGCCTATTTTCAAAGATGGTGATAAAAACAAACACATTCCAGATAATTACAGACCGGTAGCATTGTTACCTACATTTGAAAAACTATTTGAAAAGTTACTGTTGCGCTTGTCAAATTGAGAACTTAATGCTAACTTCCCTTCACCACAACAGGGATTCCAGAGTGGACTCGGTTGCTTAACTGCTTCGTTTAATATGCAAGAAACGATCAATTATAACTTGGAGTTAGACAGTAAGGTGCATGTACGTTGCTTTCCTCGACACTGCAAAAGCATTTGACACTGTCTGGAGGAAAGGGCTGATTGTGAAATTATACAATTTGGGAGTTCGGGATAAGCTTCTCCACCTGATTGACGACTTACATATAAATACCAGTAGCGCTGTTATTGTTAACATCGTACAATCGGAATGCATTAGGAACTTTGGCCAGCACGATTAAAGGGACGTAACCCGGTAACCCGTCTATAATACAGCTATCTTAACTGCCAGGTCAGATAGTCGTAATAATTCCTTACGACGTTAATTAATTATTATTTAATTGATTAATTTCTGACGACAATAATTAATGTTCTGAAGCAATAATTTAGTTCTGTAATTGAGTATATGATGTGACTTAAATAAATAAATAAATAAATAAATCCTTCCGAAAGTAATTAATTCATAATTGATTAATTCATTAATGAATCGATTAAATCTATTAATTTTAATAAGAAAATTATTTAATAAATCAATTAAATAAATGAATTAATATCTTAATGTTGTCATCAAATTCATAATAATAATAATGACTTTATTGCATAAAGTATACAAATACTTGTAGCACATAAACAAAATAATTGTATATGTCACATGGCAGTCGAAATAATATTAATTATTGACTGGTTGGAAGGACCGAAAAAAAAAATCAATATAAAGTAGCTTAAATGATAATTAATTACAGTTATAAAATAACATAGGTTAATACATGAATGCATATAATATTACAGGTTTATTATTATAATAATAATATACAATAGGTAATTCATATTTTTTTAGCAACGTCCGTGTTTAAATACAAAATAAATAAATTTTGATAAATTTAAAATATATTTGGAATGAACCATTGAACGGAGTCCGCTAGGGTGATTAGCTAAAATTTACTATTATTTTGAAATTGTACTTCTCCTTTGATTGAGTTATTCAACAAGCTTTACAGCTGCATCGTAGTAGTTGTATTTTCGAAATGGAATGTTCTACATGTGCTGACAGAGGGAGAGGGAGAGAGAGTGTGTGTGTGTGTGTGTGTGTGTGTGTGTGTGTGTGTGTGTGTGTGACCACAGTAGAAAGTAGACTGAAACGGCATAAGTTTATTAACGTTTGAATTAATAATTGTTTCCGTTTTATCATAGCTAATCGCAAGTCTCAATATAAGTGAACTATTCTTGACTGTAAATCTCGGTTATTGTTGATTGTAGGATATACCAGGTGCACTAGCGTTAGGTGTCACAATTATTTTTGACCGTGTTATGGAATCTGAATTATAATAAATGTCAACATCAGGAAAAGATGTTGATAATAAGACACTTTTTTCTGATTAATACACATTAAATTGCGACGGTAGTTTTGCTTGATTAATGTTTGTTAAACGGTACCTGTAACGATTTTCAGTTTTGACATATTTTATTCGTCGTACTTAAATATGACTGTAGCGAAAATTTTATGAAATTCCATTCCAAAAATAAGGTAGATATCGGTGATTTCTAATACATCTCTAAAAATCCAAATCAAAAATAATTGTGAAACCGGAGCAAGCGGGTTTTCTTTTCGATGGGCAAAAAATTCAATAAAAAAATATCTCAAATTAAACTTTATTCGTCAAAAATATCAAATAATCTCATATATAAGTACAATTGTCTACAATACATAGTTACTAACAGGAAATATCAATTTACTTAAAATAAAGTTTCTTGCAGCAATTTCCAGTCTCTCTGGAGTAACACTTGGATAATTATAGGATGTTTTCAGCGAATCAGTCAGATTTTCTTCGGGTTCCCATGTTGATTCTTTTAAATGGAAATCTTTCCATTTAATAAGGTATTCAGGACCACCCTAAAATAACAATTCAGTAAAAATAAGACATTTGAAACGCGGGAAGTACAATAAATGTCTGTGATAACTTCAAATTGTATATAACGATAGTATTTTAACAGCTTTTAACGTAGGACTATACACATCACGAAAAAAAAATCAGTAAAATAAAATATTATAAAAAATTATAATGATAAATTGGTGCTTATTTTTCAATAAATAGATAAATATAAACATTTGAATGTTTTCATCAAACTTTATTTCTCTCCCTCTCTATCTCTCTCTCATTTCAAATATTTTTAAAATTCATTCATTTATTCATTTACACACGAATTATAATTGGTTAACATATTTAATGATCTCTGGCATTACTACTCGGGTAGATTAAACATCAGCTATAGGTATTAAAAGAGATTAACTTATCAGGTAGAATTAACTATCTTCTGGTCAAAATAAGATTGAATTTGCTTCTGTTATCAAATAGTTACGTAATTTTAGATGAGGTATGTCGATAATTCAATAGGAACCACGATCTGTTAATTACCTATGCTCGATATTCAAAACTACGCTTTTGTTTAGTTCAATTCAATAAATAAGTTGTACAACGAATAACTTAGAGCTGAGACGTTAGATAGATTATACAGTAGATAATAAATAAATAAATAAATAAATAAATAAATAAATTTGGAAACTAACCAATTCGAAAACATGACAGGGGAAGTAACTCTTACGATTGAAAACGAGGCTGGGGGGGCAAATCGAAATCCAATCTCATTTAGCCTATGTACTTGTTGGCTTTGAGTCGGGGTTTTTATTATTATTTTTTTTAATTTTAATTATTATAATTATTATTTATTATTATTTATTATTATTATTATTTTTTGTGACCAGTTGTGTATCTTGTAGAGTTTGAAATCTAAATACAACTTCTTCATTCCACGTGGAAAAATATACGTTAATCGGCTGAAAAAAAAGGACATTCTTTTTATTATCTAAAATCGGAAAAAAGACTTGAAATTGCCGACTAGAAGGAATTAAATTCCCACTGTGGTCCACCGCAAAGAACATTTCTGCCGCGGTGGAATATAAAATCGTCTACCGCGATGTTTATTGAAAACCAAATACATTTAAAACTGGATGTGTACTTGACCAATTGAAGATGTATCAAGATCAATTAAAAATAAAATGTAAATCCCGGTTTTAAGAAGAATCGTATTGATCGAATATTATCTTTACTAATTCAAAAAAAAAAAAAATTATATTTTTCTGTTAGTTGTTATTTAATACACGATGTATTTCTCTTGCATTTCAATATACCACACATCACAGTAATGATAAATAAGCGTATAGCTTAAAATTACATTTTTGCAAATCTTTTCAACTTAATCAGTGAAGAGTTATAATTAAGTGAATCGAGCCATAATTCTTTTTTTATTTTGTTAATTTTTTTCATACTGGATTTACCACCGTAGGCAAATATGTTAATTAACTTCTCCATATTTTCTCCCTTTTACTCCTGTCTAACATGTATTGGTGAACAGTATCGTACATATGCATAAATATTTTTGCCGTAAACTCATTAAAAATCATCCTAGAGTCATATTTTTTTTAATTTGTTCATTTTTAAACTGCGTATACTGAACCTACTGTAGGCAAAATATGTTAATCAACTTGTCTTTTATTTCTCTCGTTTACTCCCGTTTACTCTTCATACCTACCGAAATTGTAGTGTTCCAGGCTGTTCACATCAAAAAGGCATTTCAATTTGTATTAATAAAGATTGACAATCTTCATACTTAAATTTGATGTTATTCATGTGTGATCATATTTAAAGTTTTCCACTGAAAGGATAATTTATAAAATAATTTCCCACGGAAAGGATAATTTATAAACATCATGTTGTAAATTTTATTTCTGAAACATCTATTGTTTTCTTTCAAAATTTCGAATGTATCTCAAACAAATTTAGAAAAATATGGATTTAATTGCAAATGTATACAGTGTAGCTATAAGCTTGATATATTCTTTATTCATCTTTCTAGAAAATTTGACTGTTTGTTAAGATTTTTTTTTATTTTTAAGACTGTCTTTTTACATCTGATACCCATAAGAACAGTGTCTCACAAATTAAGATAGTTTGTTTCAGAATATAAAATTTAGAGGCTGCAGTGGCCACGTGGTTAAGATGCAAGTCTACAAACCTAAGGTCTTTCACACACAAAAATAATAATTATAATTATAAAAAGTGCTCATAATAGAAATCGCTTTGATTAGAACATTTTGATAGGTGAAATAATGATATCTTCAAAATCTATGCAACAACTCGTCGAAAAAAATTCTCATTAGAAAGTTTAATTTTGATATTTTCTTTATTTTGAATGTATTTACATAATAATCTAACATGCGACTAATTAAAAGATTATCAATAATCTAAGTCGGTGGACATCCTGTTTATTGGGCACATTCCATCACCTGTAATTATCAGGATCTTACCTTGCAATTTGCTAAATTGATTGACAGGTATACATACAGCGATAAACTAGTAAATGCTGTTTGTAAATATTTTGAGATGTTGACAAAATGTGTGGGAAGAACGACTGTAAATTATATTATGTTATTTAAATAAATTAATTTGAGATTAATTTGAAATAATTAATCGAAAAACCGACTGGTTGGCGGAATAAAATTAATTTTGGTAAATTCAAATTGTTTTAGATCTACATTTCCTTATCTAGCAATATTATTATAAAATCATTTAAATTATTTAATAAATTTAATTTCCTTGACATCTCTAGTGCCATTTATACAACTGAAAAAGTTTTAACTAATATTGAACGCTTGCGGACCGACATGTCTTTTTTAAATATAAATTAATTTTTCATTTAAATGATTTTTTATTATTAATTTCAGTCATATTTAACAATTTTTAAAAAAAGACATTACTATAAATTTCATTAAAACTGACGAAAAACTAACGATATCGCACTATACTAGATAAACAAAATTGCAATCGTAAACTTCGCTTTGCCCCCCCACGAGACTTAAACGAGATTTCAGACAAAGCGAGATTTCATGTTTTCGAATTCGTGAATAATGAAATTTCAGTTCGAGACATTAAATATATAATGTGCAATATTATTTCTATAATTTAAACCTTTGATAAATAAATGAATAAATAAATAAATAAATACTGGTGCGTTATAAGTCGATTCAGGTTTGGAAAAAGTGGAAAGTAGAGTTCTTCATAATTCACCAAAAATATTAATATTCGCAACTTTTTTTAAATTAAACATAAGATTTGTCAATATCTCTTTTTTCCTCGGAGGTCCAAATCATTTTATTATTTCAGCTAGAGCGTACGACACATAATATAGATATTTAGGATTATGACTAAGGAATGATTGTGAAACTAGGGCAGGATTTCTTGAAATATTCACCAAAATTACACATAATGACTTAGTGATTGAGACCAATTAAAAAAGACTGTTAAGCTGATCAGTATTTGAATGAAGAACCTAACCAAAATCCTTATGTTACTGTTTAAATAAAAGAATTTTTTATTCTGTGGTGAAGCAAAATCCATGGAAAACTAAAATTTGTACTTTAATTTCAACAATTTAATGTATTTTATAGAGAAATTTCAAATAAATAATAATTTAAAATAATTTTTTGGGTCAATATGAACAGTATTTTGCTTAATTCTTTATATAAATAATGTATCGAAGAAATGTTATAATTAGAATTTGATAGATCTTAAGCAGGGACGTATATTACTACATGTAGCTATATACGTCCCTGTTTTAAGATAGTTTGTAGAAATATAATATTGAAAACTGAAAAAAGGACAGATGTTTAGGGTTTTCCAGATATTAATCAGCCCGTACAGTCTTTGAAAATAATAAAGTAGCTTACCCTTTTTCTGTCATTTCTCTTAGTTATAATTCTGTCGACAGCATAAGTTTCTGGTAGATTATTTCTCACTGGTTGTCTCTTTAGCTTCAACGTTTCGCCGTAACATAACTTACGATAATGAACATTATTTTTGCCACGAAGTTGCATGGAAGAAGGCATTTAATACATATTTAATAATAAATTAATAATCTCTGTATTAAATTTATTCAATAATGTGAAAAACACTCTAAATAATTGGTATAACTTTTAGTAACTTAAATAATATTAATATATGTTTTTAACTTTTAAATTTAAAAAAAAAAAAATTAATTCGGTGTGCAATGATCTAAATGTAATTGTTAATTTTAATCAAGTTTATATGAATCATATTATCTGTTAGTTTTAGTGTCTCATAGGTCACAATGGCTGGGAGTAATCATGTTGTGTTTTTTTTTTTTTTTTTTTTTTTTTTTTTTTTTTTTTTTTTTTTTTTTTTTTTAATGTTTAAATGTCTTATTGCTTTGATTATTTGTGACACTTTAATAAATTAAATACTAGTATATTATTATATTATAATTATGAAATACTGAATGATTATATTAAAATAAGATCTTAAGACTGTCCATATCTTGTCAAGTTTCATAACCAGTCAAATAACAAAATTTTTAAAGTCAGATTCATTTTTGGTGGAAAATTTACCAATAAAAAAAAAATTAATTGAAAATGCCTATCAAATATCTGTGACAAATTTAATACATATTTTATAATTAATAAAATTTGTAATAAAAGTATACCATACGATATTTGTGACAAAACATCATGTATATTTATATACATATATTGCCTGTAAAACAGAAGATGTTTATCAGTTCTATGTATTTTTTATCTTTTTTAACGATATGTAATTTACATAAACAAAGAAGTTTAAATAGTCTTAATACTTTTCCCGGTGTGGAAGAATTGGAAGAAGTAATGACATTGTATGTATTAAAGGCAATATATATATATATATATATATATATATATATATATATATATATATATATATATATATATATATATATATATATATATCACCGTCTTTATTTCTTGTCACCTGTATCTGGACTCAATTTCTGCAGTATAATTTCAAAATCTTTCATTTTCAACTATCCCGTGACGCAAGACGATCTATACTTATATTTTTATAAATCATATCACTGAAAAGATAATTTTGTCTACTTTCTATATATAACTGGGATGAAAATGCATCTCAATGCTATTATTCTATTATAATGTGTTAAAGTTGTCTGAAATGCTCATTTGGCAATTATTAAACATAACAAAGAAGGAAAATAGGTTCTTTCTAAAAGTTAACCGTGACGCAAGAAGAATTAACTTTAAAATTTTGAAAAAAATATCACTGGAAAGAGGACATTTTGAAGTTTCTTATCATAACTGGGATGAAAATAAAACTTTAAAAATAAAAATGTTATTTCATATTTTGTAACGCTTTGCTATATAATTTATAGTACAGGTAAGACACAAGTTGATCTTAAATTCGGCGCATGCGCAAACACAGGTGAGGACTATAGTGCATAATGTTCGTTTAATATGCAAGAAACAATTAATCACAACTTGGTTAGGCAATAAGGTGTACGTTGCTTTCCTCGACACTGCAAAAGCATTTGACACTGGAGGAAAGGTCTGGCGGTGAAATTATACAATTTGGAAGTTCGGGGTAAACTTCTGCACCTGATTGACGACTTACATATAAATACCAGTAGCGCTGTTATTGTTAACACCGTACAATCGGATTGGTTTCCTGTACAACAGGGAGTCAAACAGGGAGGTATTCTGTCAACCTTCCTTTATCTAGTATTTATTGACGACCTTATGCATCAGTTGGCCTCATCAAGCGTAGGGGCTAGAATGGGAAAAGTTGACAGTGGCAACCTTGGTTTTGCAGATGATTTGTCTTGTTTAAGTTTATCACCTCTTGGTTTGCAATATATGTTGGATATTGCCTATAAGTATGCAAATACATAACTTTGTGTATATAATGTAAATAAATCTGAGATTCTAAGTTATGGTTTTTACCCAAGGTCTACCAGTTCTCTAAATTTCAACTGATATTTGGGCAACAATACAGTACCTGTTGTCACAAACCACACTCATTTAGGTATTCGGCAAAACATGTACAACTGTTTCAATGAAAGGTCCCGCAAATGCTGTTATAGGGAAGGAAAGCATACTTTGCTTTTGCTAACATTGGTACCAACAGTGTTAACCCTCTAACTAAGTTATACAAATTAGTTGTCTTGTCAGTGCTGTATGGTTGTGAATTGTGGAACAGTTTAAACCAAACTGACTTCAGAATTTTACAATCATTTCAGTACTTCATAGTTAAACACATCCAGGGTTTAAGACGCCTTACACGCTCTGACACGTGTGAGAGCATGCTAGGTGTATATAAAATAGATGCAGAAATTAACCGTAGGAAATTGGTGTTTATACAAAAATTGTGCAACCTAGGATACCAGTCACTGACCAAACATATATTTCTGCTCAGACTGTATATCTACTTGTTGATCCTTCCAACAACCAGAAAGGTTTTATACCGGACATTGTACATATTTTTCGATATTACGGATTATTACCATATACCTGATAGATTTTACAGTGGACTTTACATTTCCAGATAAAGTGTCATAGAAGCGCTATATTCAGTGATATTGAAACAAAAGAGTGTCGACTTTGGCAAGAATTTCAGCTAGCAATGACTTCAAAAGGTATTGACTTATGTGTATATGCGTTTAATTTATATTATGTTTAATTAGTTATTCCTCTGTTTCTTGTATTTGATTTAATTTCATGCTGAACTTTTTATTCATAATCTCTTTAAAGGGGAAATAAAGAATGAATGAAAAAGGGACCTTCCACACCAAATTTGGTTTCATTTGGTCATATGGTTTCAGAGAAGAAGATTTTCAAAGAATCAGTTATTTTTGCATATTGCGTCAATAACATGCCAATGAAAAAAGTAACGAAAAAAAAAACCGTTAAATATATTAAATGGCCAGAGGTCTTCATTCCAGTGATTCCATAAACCAAATTTGAACCAAATTGATCAACAAATAAATATGTTATGGCCATTTCCCCGTTTTTTCTATTTATAGTAACAGCGGCCATCTTGTACTTAGGATAGGGCCTTAAATCAAAAACTTTAATCTACTCCGTCTAGGGACCTTCCACACCAAATTTGGTTTCTTTTGGCAATGTCAGTGGTTTCAGAGAAGAAGATTGAAATTTACGCATGCACGCACACACAGACGCTTCGCGTCACGCCATAAGCTCAGCTGGCTAGAGCCAGTTTAGCTAAAAACCGTTCAGCAATCTGAGGGTAGTCGATCTGATGGCGTTTCCTGTGCGCTTACAATGAATGACTTTCAATTTTATTCTCATCTGAAATTAAATTTTGACAGGAAAAACCTAAAACTGAAAAATGAAGCCGAACATTTATGTGAAAAAGTTTTCAAATATTTTACAGGGAATTTTATTGGTCGAGTACACAAGGAAGTCCTTCCAAATCTTTTTATTATTTATTAATTATTATCATTAATTTAATTTTATTTATTAATTTATTAATTTATTCATTTATTTGGCCAAATTGTTCGCCTTAACGATGATAAGTTACTTTTTTACATTCATACAATATAACTTGAAAAAGTATTTACCGCCTAAAAAGTTCGGTCTAGAGTCTTGCATCACAAGTATAAAAACGAGTTTAAGATATTAAGAAAAATAAGTCGGCTGATGAGACTGCGGAATCTGTGTAACAAAGAAATGGAGATGAATTTCAGTATGTTGTGATAATTATGCGAAAATTTAAATGTATTATCTTATTAATAACTGAAATGCTTTCTCTACAGAAGTTACAGAACGCAAACTTTATATTCATTTTTATATTAAAAATAAACCAAATTCAATAAAATTAATTGGCTTTTTGTGTTACCAAACTTTTTTAAAAAATAATAATAATAATAAATTTGCTGTTGTTTTTTTTTTTTTTTTTCTTTTGTGTTAATACATTTTATACATTTGATATTATCGTTTAAGTACACTTCAACGCGAAAGTTTTGCAAAAAAATATTAAATCTATTTATTGTGTTTGCTGCATCGCCCTTTTATCCCAGATACATTTTTTTTTAAATATCCCAGTACATCGATCAGATATCAACAAAACGAAAATCTAAAATCACGCAATTCGGTCATTTGCAATAAATGAAGAGGAAATGATATAGGTAAAATATATCGGATTACTTGTATACAGATTTTACCAAATAATGACATATATAATATTTCATATATCCGTATATAAATAGTGTTATGAAAAATGCAACGTTAGTTTTACTTCATGATAACCGATATATCAAGTAAGTACACCCATGACTATATTTAGAGATTTTATTTATTTATTTTTTTATTATTATTATTATTTTATTGTTTTTTTTTTCTTTTTTGAAATTTTTTTCTCTGTCATATTATAAATTTTTGAATTTTCTGAATGAAATATTCAAAAATGTATAACATGACAACTGTTGTCATATTATAAATTTTTGAATATTTCATTCAGAAAATTCAAAAATTTATAATATGACACCACCTTAACGTTTAAATATATTTTTGTTTATATTGGTAAGTAATGTTTCAGATGCGCCTTTTTCACAGCAGTTATTTATGAGGATTTTATGATAGATATTGGTTATAAATAGAAATAGTCTTTTATAAATGCATGTTTCCGTTTGTGATTTTAAAAAGAACATTTTCTGGACTTTTTCCCAAATGCTTGCAGATACTGAATCAATATTGTTGATATACAAGTGTTTCCTGATGGTAACAGGTCAAATTTATGTTTCATTTTTCTCTACTTATTGTTAACTTAGTAAGAGCAGAAAAATCAAATCAACCAGGACTTTCGAACCGCTTGTTGATACATATTGTATTGTAATTTGACTTTTTTGATAAGCCAGTGTACCAGCGTGATTTTGAATTAATTTTTTTTTGGGGGGGTGGGGGGGCCCCTGATATATATTCGAAAATAACGGTGCTTTTTTATTTGTATGATGTTATTTTCGAATATATACAAATGTACTACCCCCTGAAAATGAATATAGTATCTGATTTAATTCAAAATCACGTCACGAGTGTCATTTTAAAATTTTGTAAAACTTAAACCTATCCGAACCTTTTTTCTATACACTTTGAGACTAAAATAAAACAAACTGCTTAATTTTTTTTTTTCGCGTAAAAATTCTACTTAAGAGACGACAACTGCTGTTAAGTGCGCGCTGAGCTAATGGTTCGATTCCCGTTGTCTTGTAGAGGGGAATTTTTCAATTTTGCTCGTAAGAACGATATGTACAGATGTTAATTTATTTTTCACGGATTAGTAGATATTTCGGACTTGTTTATATTGGCAAGTAATGTTTCAGGTTCGCCCTTTTTCACAGTACATGTAGTTTTTTATGGAAATTTTGTAGATTTTTGTTATAAAGTAAGTAAAATGGAAATCTTTTAAAATACATGTTTTCATTTGTTTTTAAAAAATCATTTTCGGACTTTTTTCAAATTCTTGCAGATACTGAATCAACATTGTTTATATACAAGGGTTTCCTGATTGGTAACATGTTAAGTTTATGTGGCATCCTTCTCTACTTATTATTGACTTACTGCTAAGTGGAAACTCGAAAATCAAATCAAGCAGGACTTTTTTCGAAACGCTTGCTGATACTATAGTTTAATTTTTTAAGATTTTTATTTTGCTATTTTGATAGGCAAATGTACCAGTTTTAAGTGCTAGTTATTTGATTTGTATGATTTTTTTTTCTATTTTTTAATTCTGACAAATCACAATTCATTTCACTCATAGTATTTTTATTAAGATAACATGTCATGAGTATACTATGTATAAATTTCGTATAACTAATTCCTATCCGGACTTTTTTTCTAAATACTTTAAGACTAATAAAAAACTAACTGACTTTGATGTTGTACATAGCGTAAATGTACTACTGTAGAATCATTAATATTCGTTGGGTTAAAATTTCGTTGTTTTGCATTTTTAAAAAATTCTATTGGTAGAAATTTTCGTGGAATTCAGTTTTGTGAAAATAAATCCCATTGAGGGCGATGGAAATTCAAAAATTTTCAATGACATTTAATTTCGTGGTATTCAGTAACCCAAAAAAATAACGAAATGTAATCCCCCACGAATATTTGTGATTTTACAGTATGTCGAGCCAATAGACGTTAAGTACCGATGTTTATTTATTTATTTATTTATTTATTTATTTATTTATTTATTTATTTATTTATTTATTTATTTATTTATGTATTTATTTTACACATTTAAAGTGTATCTTTTAGAAAAAGAGCGCCCTGAGCTTATGAACGAACGGCGTTCGATTTCGGTTGTCTGCGGAAGGGAAATTTTCTAATTTAGCTTATAAGTACGATACAGGTATTAGTTCAGCTTTCTTTACCGGTCACAGATTAAAAAAATTTCTGACACTTCCAATGATTTATTTATTTATTTATTTATTTATTTATTTATTTATTTATTTATTTATTTATTTATTTTTGTAACCACTATTATATTTCTTAACCATTGCCAATTGAAGACATTGTATTATCCAAATTAATGCGTTGAAGCTGCTGATAAAACATAATTTTTTTGTAATTTAACGCAATTTATTGATATTTTCAATTTTTCAAATTTCAGAAAAAGGAGTATGACAATGTTCAGAATTATCTGGATTGTGGTTATACCTTACTTGATGCATGTCACTGAAAGTAAACAATGCATTAACCAAACGTTAAAATGCGTTTGTAGTAATCTATTCATTCAGCGATTGGAAGTTGACATTGGCTTACAGCATTTATTAGAAAGTAGGTAACAATTGTTATATAAATATATAACACAAATACCAGTTGAATTTAGATGTGCCAGATGTGCACATTTCGAAAATTCATTCCCCATCAGTGACACTGAAAAGTTTGATAATGAAAAACATAAGCCATACAGTTGAAAATTAATGAATCTAAAGTTCAAAAATTTTATAAATCCAAATCCAGCTAAGGAATGCTTTGCATGAGGGAACAAACCTTAGTTTTAAACAAATTTTAGAATTTAAGGCAGCTGAAAATTTTGTTAAATGCTACATTTCTGACAGCACAAAGTACTGTCTACTAAGTTATGGATACCCTCGAGGAGTTTTACTCCATCAGCAGCGGTACCCGCTCAGGGGTAGTGAATATATACCGGTAACACAAATACCAGTTGAATTTAGATTTGCCAGATTTGCAAATTCATTCCTCATCAGTGACACTTTTATAATCTTTTTTTTCCTATTTTGCGGCCACTTTTGATTGCTGTCAAGAGGATTATGATATAAGAAGTCCAAATATATTCAAAATTGTTCTATATATTTGATATTACTAATTACATCTATATCACTGTTTTATTTATATTATTACGACAAGAGAAAAAACACTCGGTACTTGTTTATAAAACTGAAAAAGATGAGAACTCTAATTAAGAAAAAAATCTCTAAATGGTACGTATAGGATTTTGAAGCGAAATACGCATCATATATTTCCACCGATGGATTACTATACATGTATGTATGTTTCACTGCTGTGAAATATCCTTTTTTCATCTTTCAAATTTTCTGAAAATTCATTAATATTATCAAATAAGCATTTTATGATGCCAAAAGCTTCCCCATATAATTATGTTTGTTTACTTCTAGTATTATGGTACTCTGATGTTATTGATAGTATGGTATGCTTGAAATATAGTTTGTGACAAGTATGTTGCCCATCTGTTAGTTCATTTACTCTATCTTCGGTAAACAGTATAAAAACTTTTGATTTTTCTACCCTTTACACCACTATCCCTCATTCTAAATCTAAAACAAATCATTCACTTGTTACTCTTTTACCGCGTTGAAAAGCGGTAAACCAAGATATTAATATCTAGTGCTCTACAAGGATACTGCTTACTTAGTTAAACA
This sequence comes from Tegillarca granosa, assembly GCA_029721355.1. NCBI lineage: Eukaryota > Metazoa > Mollusca > Bivalvia > Arcoida > Arcidae > Tegillarca > Tegillarca granosa. The sequence goes on along the minus strand of CM056598.1, from coordinate 18,888,310 downwards.
CCATACAGACAGCAAACAAAAATATACTGAATATACCATCAACAAAATGTTAGATTTTTTGAAAGACAGAATATTTGTTGTGTTTGGCAATATAATTTTTCAACAAACAATCGGTATACCAATGGGCACAAACTGTGAACCTTTGCTTGCTGATTTGTTTCTTTATTCATATGAATAATAATTTTTACAGAATCTTGTTAAATCTGGAGAGAAGACTGTCGCTAAATCATTCAACTACACATACAGATATATAGATGACGTTCTATCTCTAAATAATCCCAAATTTGGAGAATATGTGAATGCTATCTATCAAAGTGAGCTTGAAATAAAAGACACGACGGATTATCTATGTTCTGCTTCATATTTGGACTTATACCTCAATTATGACACCCACGAAAGATTACATCTGAAGCTATACGACAAACGTGATGACTTTAATTTTTCTATTGTCAACTTTCCGTTTCTTTGCAGTAATATCCCTGCTTCTCCTGCGTATGGTGTATATGTTTCACAGTTAAAACGTTATGGTAGAGCTTGTTCCCACTATGGGGACTTTCTACAACGAAGCAAACTGTTTGACGCAAGAATATTGCAAGCCTAGGCTAATCAAGGCCCTTAAAAGTTTTACGGCCGTCATCATGATATTGTTGATAAGTATGTAGTCACTGTATCCAAACTTATACTGGATATATTTGACTTATCTTAGTTCCTTGTTCCTTTCATTCTCAATGTTGACTTGCACGTGACGGGTGAAGCTAGCTAGACAGGAGGTGCTTACCCTTCCGGAGCACCCGGCCTCAATTTCTTGATGGCAGTTCACTTGTATTACTTAATTTGCCAGATTTCAAATTTTTACTTGTTTTTTGGGATTGTGATTTGGACAGGGACTGGTATTTTTGTGTTTTTTCATGATTTAAGGATTGCATTACCTTTCTTTGCAAATAAAGCATAAACATACCAGTCCATGTCCAAATCCCACCACCACCACCACCCCCCCCCCAGAAAACAAACAAACCGGTCACTTCAGTTATACACGTAAACTTCATTCAAGGAAGTGAAGCCGGGTGCTCAAAAACTCAAAAAGGGTAGGCACTTCCTGTCTAGCTAGCTGCGCGTGTCACGTGCCAAATCAAATTTGAAAATGAAAGGAACATGGAAATATGTGAAGTCAAATATATCCAGTATACTTATCAACAGTATTGTGATGACGACCATAAAACTTTTTTTAATTAGTCTAGGCTTTTAATATTCTCGAGTCAACAATTTTATTGTAAGCAGTTTGCTTTGTTGTGGAAAGTCCCCTTAATAATGGGAATTAACTCTAGTACATGACTTTTTCAAGAAAAAAAAACCTTTAAATGTATTGGATGTGGATACAATTGGAATTTAGTTGACAATTTGTTTTAACTTTAAACAATGTTTACAATGATCTCTTAGGTATTTCAAAATTTATAACTGTAGAGTTGAGTAAATTTTTTTTATCTAGAGGGTAAATGCAACAAACTTCAGAGACCAGTAGATTGTGAAGATTTGTACAACCACGGATATAAAAGTAATGGTGTTTACAAAATATACCCTGATGGTAAAATTGGATTTGATGTTTATTGCGACATGAAAACAGACGGAGGTGGATGGACTGTAAGATAATACATTCATATAAACTGTTATAATTAAACACAAGTAGTTAAAAATTATATATTCATGTTAACTTACAAAATTTAAATAATATTCGAGAACTTTTGTGTGATAAGTCGGCGGTTTTTTTTAAAGAGAATAATCAGAGAGTATACTTGTAAACCCACTGTAATTGTGATTCATAATTTTGACTGAAATATGTATTGGATACCATAACCTTGGTGAACGCCGGCTTAATGATCACAGTGGCTCATCTCTTAGGTTCGAATCCCAGTGAGACAGTAAAAAATTTGTTTCAGTTTGCTAGACAAAAGTTATTGGTTCCCTCTAGATTTAGGAAATGTATCTTTCAGGAGAACACGATTTATCATGTTTTTAAACTATAATTGTAGTCTGATTCAAATATAATTCAGAATAACGAAATCCGTAATCGCGATGAATGTTTTTCAGTCCGTTTTAGCGATTATAACTCCCGTGTTCTCTATTTACCGAATAAAATACGTTGCAACCTGAGATAATCTCGCACCAAATTACGTACATTGCGTTCAGAATATTTTCACTATAGAGAGGAACTTTCGCAGGATACTGAGATAATCTCGCACCAAATTACGTACATTGCGTTCAGAATATTTTCACTATAGAGAGGAACTTTCGCAGAATACGTTGTGATTTTCCACCTATCGACTTGTACGTAGAACATCATCCTCTTCTTCAATCCAATCAGTTATTACAAAGGAGTTGACCTTTACTTTTTTAGCATCAGACCATTGTTCTGGATTAATACGTTTCAAACCCAAAAACAATTAGGCTTTTTGGGATTTAAGACAAGGGGCGTTTAGTTATTTAAAGTCGCACATATATCGGACACTTACTATTTAGTAATTAGACAGATCAACAATGCCAATAAAATCGGAAATTTACAAAGTAAGTTGTTCTTTTAAACATTTTCATCAGGCCCGTCTTGCTTACTTAATATTTTCAGGTAATACAGAAAAGGTACAATGGTAAAACAGATTTCTATAGGACCTGGAACGAGTACAAACAAGGATTTGGAAGAAAAAACAAAGAATATTGGTTAGGTCCGTATCTTTGCACTTTAATTTTCATATAATGGTTTCATATAATGTCATGTTCCTATAAAAATTACGGTAGCTCAGTTTGTAGTGTTCTTTCATATTTGGAAGGTCGGGGATAGAACCTCGATAGGTTCTGACCAAGACTTTGAAATTGATAATGATAGTGTTTTATACTAAGCATTCGGCATTTTGCCTGCACATTGTCCTAAGCGCACTGCAAAAGTAGGAAATGTCTGCCACTTTACCTATATCTGCTGACGTTTCGGTATAAGTAAAATATTCCTTACTGCGACGTAAACCCAATAAAATCAAAACAAATTCTTTGAATAAAACTTAACGTTTTTGTGAAAAACGGGTATGTGAAAATTTGCATAAGTTAGATTGAATATTTCTTCTATCCAACTACAACTATCGACTTTTAATGCATTTTGTGAGAATAATGTAAACATTTTTAAGATAATGAATGAACAAAGTAAATAATGTATTTTAAAAGCTATGGGATTCTGACCTTGAAAAATAACAATTCCAGTTGGATTCACCAGCGTACTATATGGTTAGTTCCAACAGAGAAACGAGCGCTGTGTAATTATAATACGTTTTAACAGTGCTTTTCCTAAGATTTGCGACGAAATCGTTTTCACTAACGTTTTACTGTATTATTATGGAATAGGATAATTCAAAAATAGAAAATAACCATACGTCAAATTAAATTCACATTAACCTTATAAATGATTATTTTTTAGGAAATGATAAAATACATCTACTGACAAAGTCAAATTTATATCGTCTGAGAGTGGACCTTGAAGATTTTAAAGGCGTTCACAAGTATGCATCTTACTCAAAGTTTTATGTTGGTAGCAAGAAAACAGATTATGTACTGAGGATTGGAGGATACAGTGGAACTGCAGGTATATGTACACTTTTAGTCCAAACACATGTTGTGTCTGGCAGATGTGTGTAGTATAAGAACAATTTCTATATTAAAAAGAAAAAAATCCGTTACCAACTGGTGTTGGAAAGGCCGCCTCAGACTGACAATACAAATGGAATCGTAGAAACAATACCAACCTCGGTCGATAGGTAAATTCTCGTGTTTTTGTCTTGTGAGAGATCTTTACCTTAAATAAAGCAATCACACACACACACACACACACACACACACACACACACACACACACACCGGCACACGCACACGCACACACACCGGCACACACACACACACACACACACACACACACACACACACACACACACACACACACCTGAACACCTATACAACACCTTGATCTGTACAAATGAAAAATCCTTAATATTTTGTCAAATAATTGTTATTGATATCAAATATTTAAACATTTTTGTAGGAGATAGTTTAACATTCCACAATGGACATAAGTTTGCAACAAAAGATCATGATAATAAACACAACTGCGCCAAGGGATGCAAAGGAGCCTGGTGGTATAACAACTGTCATTATTCGAACCTTAATGGACTATACATAATGAAAAATACTGTTGATGCCAAAGCCATGGTGTGGTATTACTTCCATGGAAAATACCTGCCTCTAAAATCAAGTGAGATGAAAATAAAAAGAAAGCAATAAATAAAATGCTCAAACAGTTTTAAGATTTTAAAAAACTGTATGTCATCAGATTTACAACAACAATTATTATTTTTTAAATATTAAATTTCAAATTTCAAATCAAGGGACATCAAGAGGGACAAAACGTGCAGGTAAAACATTGTTCAAGAACATAAATATACTAGCATTAATAAAGTGTATTTAAAATGATTAACTATTTGTTTTCCTTTTTAATTCTACAAGTTCGTTATAGACAGAATGTTTCTATATCCAATATAACATCTTTTGATCTTAATAATTAACAGATTCAAAATCGGGGTGGGTTGGGGGTCATAATGTCATTAATGAAGTAAATTATGATAAAGAAGACAGTTTGACTAATATCTATAATTGGTCTTTTAAAAGTAACAAAAGAAAACACAAAACGAGGATAAACACGTTATCAGTCTACTGATTTATCTAATTAAAGACATCAAAGTAAATGTTTAGCATTAATATTTCTTTTATAGCGTCTTGTAGGAGTCTTTTCGTTTTCCCATTATTAATTCCTGGTACACATGCACATATGGCACATCAAAATAAAACAGGTATTTTTGTTAAATGTTTTCTACTCTTGAGCGGTTAACGCTGCTGGTGAAGTAAAACTCTCCGAAGTTTATCCATAACACAATGTATAGGCAGTACTTTTCGCTGTCAGAAAATGTACCATGTAGCAGAATTTTCAGCTTTCTCAATTTTTTGAAATATATTTAAAACTAAGGTTCGTTCCCTTGGGTAAAGCATTTAAAATTCAAATATATTTGGAATTTTGAATTCATTAATTTTAAACTTTTGGAGTATCTTGTTTTTATCTATCAATTTTTTTTGCCCTAAGTAGCACTGATGAGGAATTAATTTCCGAAATGTGCACATATGACACTTCAAGATTAAACAGGGTTTTTTTATGGCACTTCAAGATTAAACAGGGTTTTTTTTTTTTTTTTTTTTTTTTTTTTTTTTTTTTTTTTGTTAAATACATATAAACATTGGTCTTTTTTATGTTTAGTAAGTACAGTATTTTTAAGCTTTGTTGTTGAAATTAACCTGAGATTTCTAAAATGAATTTACTTTTAATATTTATAGTCCTTTTTTCTTACAGAAGAAAAAACAACTCCATTTGTTGTTGAAATGCCTAATATGCTACTAACATCAAGATATTTCCAGTAAGGTTAGAATACAAAGAGACTGTTAGCAAAGTTATTATATGCTGGAATTTATCTATTCAATTTTAAACTGTCAACTTACAATGTCAGTACAACAGATGCTCACTGACACTGCTTAAAAACATTGTAATGCAAAAAAATTCTTTGAACTATGAAAACTTACTTTCCGACTTACTAGTATTCGTAATTTTAACTTTAAAAACATATGGGAATACAAACCGTATAAAAAAAATTGGAAGGATAACATTTGTAGATAATTTTTTTTTTCTAGTTTTATATCATACCAAATTCACATCAATCGATTAATTTTTAACGTTTTTGCACCAAAACTTGTGCAGCAGACAGTTAAAAAATCAGAATAGCATGGTTTGGCGTACCTGCTAATTAAAAAGGTTAAACAAAATGCATGTGATGCACGAGTGTGTAAGTATATCTGATTTGTATTGTACTTATGACGCGCGCACTTATGACGGTCTTCAGAGTACTGGTGCACTCGATCGCAATATCGCAGACCACTCAGTCTATTTTTCTGGTACTGAGCCAACCATTGAAGGCATACGACAAGGAAAAACATTTATCACCTACGGTACACCGGGGTAGAACCCACAGCGGATAAGACTCCCTTGGATTTACCGGGGCTTTTAAAAGTTTTTACCACACGGTTCCCCACAGCTTTTGAATAGATATAATATACCAAGTAAGCCAAATTCGGATATTTACGTTCTAAAAAGAAACGAATAAATAGATAAGCAATTTTTTTTTCAAAAATATCCTCTATTTGGATATCAAAAAGTTATGCTTGATAATTCAATCGTCGCTGGAAAACATATTAATCTTAGAGTTTTTAAAAAATGGGAAAACTTCAATTTCAGTGCTTTATTAGAAAAAAAGTCATAATCATTATTTGTACACAGTGAAATTGCTATGTTCACTGAAGATTCCATACCAACCAACTTTGTGAACATCTCGAATAAAACCGGACTGAGATAGTAAGCTTTTGAGACTAAAATATGGTTATAGATAACCGCACTTTTTTCTAAATCTTTTTCTATCATTATTTATAATGTGTGAATTTCAAGAATGTCTATGAAGACATTACAATATTCAAGTTAAGAATCTTGTCGGAAGGACAGAATTGATATGATATCCTACAGTATAACATTTCATATAACTGATACATGTTATACATACATGTATATTACATAAGTAATTCATGGACTTCTGATATTATATATTATATAACCTTTTTTTAATAATTTTTCTCTATGCTTATATATATATATATATATATATATATATATATATATATATATATAATTATTATTATTATTACTATTATTATTGTTATTATTATTATTGAATAATACTATATTTAAATGACAATTGCGATATATCTATACAAAACTTAACAATACCTACAAAATATAAAGAAAAAAGATGAAAGAATTAGATAAAAAGCACAGAATCAGATACATATATATGTTTTTGTATGAACTTCAAGAGAAACAATTTATATCTATATTTTCCTATATGATTAAGAACAGTAGCATAAAAAGACGAACTGTTTTTGACAAAATTAATTCTTTTCCAGTTTCATTCTGTTCATTAAAATGGCATTGCATTTTGTATTTATAAATTTTAAAAGCAATGAAAGAAATAACATTATTAAGAGAGTGTTTATTCGTTTTGTTCATGGTAAAATCCAAGAACAATAATCTTCCATAATATACTAAATTTTAGGATTTCTCCGATTTTTATCCAAAGTGTATTAACATTTTTGCATGAAAAGAGAAGATGTTCGGAATTTTCGCTACAATGACATGATCTACAATTACCAGAAACGTTTTTCCATCTACTTAATGCATACCAGTTACAATGGAGTTTGTTAATTAGTTTATAATTAAATTCAGCAACTTGTATGTCTTGTTGAAAGTTTACTGTGATACATAAATAGTCGGTTATTCCATATGTTTTGTGACAACAAAGTGTCAACAGAAAGATCTAAAATATTCTGATGCTTTTTACATCTATTTAGAATAACATTATTTGTTTGTAAAATAAAGTAAATCGTGCATTTAGCCCAAAACTTGGCAAATCAGTTTCATAAGAATGTAGTATTATTAACACTGCAATGAGATTTTATAAAGTTACTCAAATTTTCAGAACATTTCAAAATCCGAGATATCCAAGAGATTTTTGCGTCCGGCACAGTTAAACAGGGAACTTGTTTTAAAATAAAGGCTTGTCCTGGGTCATGGTGACGTGATTCGATATATAGAACTTTGTCGAACAAGCACATTAATTGCGTAATAAAACTTCTTCCTTTCATTCGATGACATTTAAAGTGAGATAATATTGAATCATGAACGTGTACCAAAATATTTTCATTAAAATTGGCAGAGATATTATTGTCATGTGCTAATTTAAAGGCATTACTTCATAAAAATTTTGAAACTTTGTTATTTAACTTTTAAATTTTTCACTTTGAAGTGTCCGGGACTAGTACACCAATGGTTATCAAATTTTGCCGTAATGCTCAGTGCTGTAGTTTTAAATCCTTTACGTTTGTAAAGTGTTTTCTTGACTTGTACAAGGTTAACTAAAATAGAAAATTTTAAACATCTTGACATAAACCGAATGTCTAAAGAAGTCGTTTGTAAAAATTCAAAAACATAAATTTCAATTATGAAAAAAGACATAAAAAATTACCACTAGGTATAAGATTACTGTTCGAGTCACTGTTTGTGAATTTGTTTAATTTTCATTGAAAATCCTTTAACGTGAAGTAATTTCATTTATTTTTTTATTTATTTATTTATTTATTTAATTTTATTTTTTGGCACATACCAATTTTCAGTTACGACTAAACTCAAGTTAGTGAAAAATATCAAACTTAAGTTGTCCCCCGCGTTCACCGAAAAAGAGGGGGCATTAAGGTGGGTTTGTCCGTCTGTCCGTCATTCCGTCCGTCACGTTTGGTTTCCGTGCAATAACTTCAGTTACAATTACAGGTTTTTAATGAAACTTGGCACAGAGGTAGCTAATGACAAGAGCTCGCTTGGAAATGATTTTCGGGTCACTTGGTCAAAGGTCAAGGTCACTGTGACTATAAAAATAAAATCAGTTTCCGGTCATTTAAAAGTTAACCGTTCAAGATTTTTTGATGAAACTTGGCACAGAGGTACTTATGACAAGAGCTCGCTTGGAATTTATTTTCGGGTCACTAGCTCAAAGGTCAAGATCACTGTGACAATAAAAAGAAAATCGGTTTCCAGTCATTTAACAGTTAACCGTTCAAGATTTTTGTCCCCCGCTTTCACCGGAAGGGAGACAAACAAACGATATACCATAGTTCCAATTTCCCTCTATGCATTAAATGCTAGGACTCAGTGTCCATATTAACCCCCCCCCCCCCCCATATATATGTATATATATATATCATTACAATTACAGAAGTCTATTTCATTTGAAAGCGGGGGACATAAATTCTATGAATTTGTTTGTTAAAGAAATATTGGATTTTCTATGAAAATAAAGTAAAATTCAGTGTCACAAACACAGTGACTCAAACAGTAAGAGACAAGTCAGTCATCTGTTTATCTCGTGATAAATAATATTAAAGACGATTTGGAAGTAAATATACTACAAAAATACGAGATTAACTATTCATTAGGTGCTTGAAACCACAATGATTTAAATGACCAAGCTTAAGAACTTATATTTCTGCCAATGTTAACCGAATTTAGTCTTTCATTGGCCACCATTGGTATCATCTAGAACCCGTTTGGTTCAGTAATCAACACTCCGAACGCACACATTGTTTACTTCCTACTTCCGTTTGACACGCAACTTGTATAAACTTATAAAAAGGGAAAATGTAATGTTGTCAAAGCTACTTACATGAAACGAGGCGACGTTCAATATAATTTAATATTACAGTTTCAATCATTTAAAAACAATTTAGTATGATTTCCGATCTGATTGTTTTTGGGTAAGTCGCAAATAAATATTTCTCTCTGTAATCCGAAAAGTAATAAAAATCTTTACTGAGTGAATCTAGTTCGAATTTTCTCCGACTCTAACACTCTTTTATGCCTGACGACTGTGTACGGTCAAAATTGTTTCTGTGTCAGGATCTGGTGTTAGACCTGAAATACATGGCTCCAAACGGCTTTTTTGTATTACTGATGTTGCCGTTTCGAAACGGCAACATCAGTATCATAAAAAAGCCGTTTGGAGCCATGTATTTCAGGTCTAGATCTGGTGTCGAAAAGGCGTTGCATTATTTCGCTTTAGACTGAAAATATTTGGTGATTTACATGTAGAACGGAAAAGTGATTTTCAGTTAGGACTCATTTAAGTGGAAAATAGCAAACATATACAATGTATTAAATTTTTTTTATGTTTTTTATTTTTTTCTATAAATCCCTGTCACTAAAACAGTGTTGTTGACATAAGAACAAGTAAAATTGGAAACTACTTAACTTCATTTAAACTCATTGGATTTTGAACAAACACAGTGATACAGATAAAAGTTTTATAAATACACAATAACAAACACATTGACATGGATAAAAGTTTTATAAATACACAATAACAAACAGTGACATGGATAAAAGTGTTATAAATACACAATAAAAACACAGTGACACAGATAAAAGTTTTATAAATAGACAATAACAAACACAATGACACAGATAAAAGTTATAAAAACACAATAACAAACACATTGACACAGATAAAAGTTTTATAAATACACAATAACAAACAGTGACATGGATAAAAGTGTTATAAACACACAATAACAAACACAATGACACAGATAAAAGTTTTATAAATACACAATAACAAACAGTGACATGGATAAAAGTGTTATAAATACACAATAGTAAACACATTGACACAGATAAAAGTTTTATAAATAGACAGTAACAAACACAATGACACAGATAAAAGTTTTATAAATACACAATAAAAACACAGTGACACAGATAAAAGTTTTATAAATACACAATAACAAACACTGACACAGATAAAAGTTTTATAAAAACACAATAACAAACACATTGACACAGATAAAAGTTTTATAAATACACAATAAAAACACTGACACAGATAAAAGTTTTATAAAAACACAATAACAAACACAGTGACACAGATAAAAGTTTTATAAATACACAATAACAAACACATTGACACAGATAAAAGTTTTATTAATAGACAATAAAAACACAGTGACATGGATAAAAGTGTTATAAATACACAATAACAAACACAATGACACAGATAAAAGTTTTATAAATACACAATAACAAACAGTGACATGGATAAAAGTGTTATAAATACACAATAACAAACACATTGACACAGATAAAAGTTTTATAAATAGACAGTAATTAACACAATGACACGGATAAAAGTTTTATAAATACACAATAAAAAACACAGTGACATGGATAAAAGTTTTTTTCTTTTACTTTTAGGACATTGATGATTAATGCATGTGCTGTGCTGAATTTTAAATTGTGAGTACAGAAATATATGAAAATTAAAGAAATAATAATCATTTTATATTGTGAACGAACTTGTTCTTCAATGAATATAAGTTTGAAGGTTTCACGTTGAAGTGGATTCAGGGAAAAAAGTCAAATGAGTTAAATAAATACATATTCTGTTTTTGAAAATTAACAGATATTAATATAGAGTTATTATTTTATTTCAGGAAAAAAGGAAAAGATGAACCATTTGGTGTCAATCCTGACTCAACATTAGGTTTGTGTTCTTATACAAAATATCAAATTTTAGTTTTGATAAGCATGTTTAAATGTCACATCTGTTCTAGACCTTTAACATACATGTACATATATATTAACCAAATCAACATTTTGAAATGTATGAACCGGTAGATATAAAAACTGGATTTCAGACAAAGAATAAGTACATGTGTACTTGTGTAAAAAAATATGGGGTTCAAAATTATATTTTTATTCGCAAAAGATTCGGATTTCAGTACAAAAAGTATTTTGTTTAAAAAAATCTGTTGGTTAAAGATTTGATAGTTTTCTTTATTTATTTATTTATCTTTTTTTATGATGAATTTAACACGGACTTAAGCTTTAAATATGAAATATATATAAGGTTTTGCTGTAAGCTTTCTAGGGGAAGACTTATGTAGTAATTAAAGCTGTTCGCAACATTTGAAATACTCTCATCTTTTTGACAACTGTAAAGATTTTTACACAGGATTTCCAAATTTATTTATGTATCATTTCAGGTGAAAAAGTTAGAGAATTCCTGCTGAGTTTACGATACTTTAGGATATTCATTGGACTTTGGAACATTTTTGTTATATTTTTAATGCTTGTGTAAGTACATGTATTATAACTGATTTATCTCAACATTATCATGTTCACACACACACACACACACACACACACACACACACACACACACACACTATCTCTGCCTTTGAGTTTTATATTAAATATAAAACTATTAAAATATATTAAATTTGTATTTAAATTAATGGTTAGTTTTAGAATTTTCCATTTTCAATCAATCTTACACAAATTTAGATGTAAAATTTATTTTGTTTTGCAGATTTTTTAGTCATTGAAAATGTCCTGAATTATCATTAGAAACTTTAGAAGGTACAGCTTCAGTGATAAAAAATGGTATACATCTTCGAGAGCAGTATTATCAGATTTAGGATCATATATCAAGGAACAGAACATTATTCATTAAGATTATTAACAGTTGAAATAAGTTAGGTCTTTTGAAAACAGGGAGTTATGTCCCCTGCAGACCTGTAAATAAAAAAATTCAAAAGATCAGTGGGAATTTGGACTAATCATTTGAATTTATTGTTAGTGCATTACATAAATGATTTATACTTTACAGTATATATACATGTATATATAAAATCATGCATTTATTATTTAACCTTAATAACTTAAACATATCCATTGGAAAATAAAAATTCTAGATGAAATTCAATTGTTATGTTGTTTCTTGAATGTTCACATAGTTACTGTTAATCAGAATCTTATTTCCTTATTTTTGTGATATTCAGGATAAACTTTTGAAATTTGACACAGACTTAAAAGTAAGAAATAACAGGTCTTTATATTATGGTTGTATTATGGAATTTCTAGCACTGGATCTTCCTGATTCTCCTACTTTAGAAATTTGAAATACTTGGATACCATGTGATAAAAACCAGTAATGTATGTGCAGGATATTTTGGAAAATATTTAATCACAAATTAAAAAAAAATATTAACAGGAAAATGTCATATTATGCTATTACATATTCAGTGAAAATAATAGTTTCATAAAAGCTGGACATTATACATGAAATCTGTATCGAGCTTATGCTTATTCCTGGAGTTTGTTTGCTTGTCAAGCCTTTTTTACACATAGAGAATGTATGTTCTTTAAGTGAGTTCTTTTTCTTATGAGTTCCTATGCTCACAAAACCTATTTATCCCTCTGTCTGTAGGCTCGTCATGTTAGTCCTTATCTCTAGCTTGTATGCTTATTTAGCCAATGCTTATCCCTAGAGTCAAGCCAGTGCTCACCATTAGAGTTTGTATGCTTATTTAGCCAGTGCTTATTCCTAGAATCAAGCCAATGCTTATCCATGGAGTGTGTGTGCTCATTAAGCCAATGATTATCCCTAGAGTCAAGCAAGTGCTCAACCTGGAGTCTGTGTGAACATTCAGCAAATGATTGTCCCTAGGGTTAAACAAGTGTTTGTCCATGGAGTGTGTGTGCTCATAAGCAAAGGCAAGCCAGTTTTTATTCATAGGATCTGAATGGCCAAACAAGCCACTTCCAACTTAATCTCTTGAGTTTATCTGCTTATCAAGCCTGTGCTTATCCCTAGATTCTTCAAACTAATCAAGCCAGTTCTTTTATTAGATGCCTTTTGTAATTTGAGGATATACAACTACTCTTTGGTTTAGATGCAAATTCTGCTGGTACTCATTTAATGTATAAGCCTGGAAAAGTCTTGCTAAGGGATATTCAAACAACCTCAGAGATTGAACAAACAACTCTAAAACCATAAGTTGCTCCCCTTGATGGCTCAGATGTAGAGCCACCAGCTTGAGTGGGAGGTCAATGGTTTGAACCCTGGCTACGACAAACACAAGACTTAAATTTCTGATGCTGCTTCCTCATCTGGGGATTAACAGGACAGAGTATCAATCGGCTTACCCCAGTGACCTGGTGTCCTTATGATGCAACTAGGAAAGTAGAATGCTTCTCCATATGACTCTGTGGGCTATCACATAAAGGTTGCCCAGAGGGCGTGTTTATAGAAGGCAGACCATAATCCACACTTGCAGGGCCTCAGTGGCCAAGTGGTCTAAAGCATGTGCTTACAGATCACAGTGCCTCTAACTGCCAGGGTTCTAAGCCCACTCGGAACAGATCCTAGTGTGAGTGTCAGTTTGCTTGCCGAAGTTCAGTGGTTTTCTCCAGTTTCCTCCACCATCCTAGAACTGACTGCCTGGATATAATGAAAAAATCTTGACTGGGGCTATCAGACATAATGTATTAGCTCTTTTGAACTCCATACAGTAATATTGTTATGCAGCAAAGTAAAAATATTTAAACTTCTATTCAGGTGGTCAGTTCTAAGATGGTGGAGTAAACCAAAGTAGACAGAAAACTTTTTCACTTCTTTTCAGACAGTCAGTTCTAAGATGGTGGAGTAAACCAAAGTAGACAGAGAAAACTTTTTCACTTCTTTTCAGACGGTCAGTTCTATGATGGTGGAGTAAACCAAAACAGACAGAGAAAACTTTTTTACTTCTTTTCAGACGGTCAGTTCTTAGATGGTGGAGTAAACCAAAGTAGACAGAGAAAACTTTTTCACTTCTTTTCAGACGGTCAGTTCTAAGATGGTGGAGTAAACCAAAGCAGGCAGAGAAAACATTTTCACTTCTTTTCAGACAGTCAGTTCTAAGATAGTGGAGTAAACCAAAGCAGGCAGAGAAAACTTTTTCATTTCTTTTCAGACGGTCAGTTCTATGATGGTGGAGTAAACCAAAGCAGACAAAGAAAACTTTTTCACTTCTTTTCAGACGGTCAGTTCTTAGATGGTGGAGTAAACCAAAGCAGACAAAGAAAACTTTTTCACTTCTTTTCAGACGGTCAGTTCTGAGATGGTGGAGTAAACCAAAGCAGACAGAGAAAACTTTTTCACTTCTTTTCAGACGGTCAGTTCTTAGATGGTGGAGTAAACCAAAGCAGACAGAGAAAACTTTTTCACTTCTTTTCAGAGGGTCAGTTCTTAGATGGTGGAGTAAACCAAAGCAGACAGAGAAAACTTTTTCACTTCTTTTCAGACGGTCAGTTGTATGATGGTGGAGTAAACCAAAGTAGACAGAAAACTTTTTCACTTCTATTCAGATGGTCAGTTCTGAGATGGTGGAGTAAACCAAAGTAGACAGAGAAAACTTTTTCACTTCTTTTCAGACGGTCAGTTCTATGATGGTGGAGTAAACCAAAGCAGACAGAGAAAACTTTTTCACTTCTTTTCAGACAGTCAGTTCTTAGATGGTGGAGTAAACCAAAGCAGACAGAGAAAACTTTTTCACTTCTTTTCAGACGTTCAGTTCTTAGATGGTGGAGTAAACCAAAGTAGACAGAAAACTTTTTCACTTCTTTTCAGACGGTCAGTTCTTAGATGGTGGAGTAAACCAAAGCAGACAGAAAACTTTTTCATTTCTTTTCAGACGGTCAGTTCTTAGATGGTGGAGTAAACCAAAGCAGACAGAGAAAACTTTTTTACTTCTTTTCAAACGGTCAGTTCTGAGATGGTGGAGTAAACCAAAGTAGACAGAGAAAACTTTTTCACTTCTTTTCAGACGGTCAGTTCTGAGATGGTGGAGTAAACCAAAGTAGACAGAGAAAACTTTTTCACTTCTTTTCAGACGGTCAGTTCTGAGATGGTGGAGTAAACCAAAGTAGACAGAGAAAACTTTTTCACTTCTTTTCAGACGGTCAGTTCTATGATGGTGGAGTAAACCAAAGTAGACAGAGAAAACTTTTTCACTTCTTTTCAGATGGTCAGTTCTTAGATGGTGGAGTAAACCAAAATAGACAGAGAAAACTTTTTCACTTCTTTTCAGACTGTCAGTTCTAAGATGGTGGAGTAAACCAAAGTAGACAGAGAAAACTTTTTCACTTCTTTTCAGACGGTCAGTTCTGAGATGGTGGAGTAAACCAAAGTAGACAGAAAACTTTTTCACTTCTTTTCAGATGGTCAGTTCTAAGATGGTGGAGTAAACCAAAGCAGACAGAGAAAACTTTTTCACTTCTTTCCAGGTTCTCAGTTCTGAGATGGTGGACACCTGCTCGTACAAGAGCTATGACTCCTTACAGGCCCTGGTTTCACAATCATTCCTTAACTAAGATTTTGAATTTGAAATAACTTTGTCAATTTCTAAAGTATTCAAGAATTAAAGGTGTCATTTTGAAGATCACTTACAGATTATAACAATTATATTACGTTTTGTCAAAAAAGTCTCCAAGTAGTTCCAAAACTTATTGTCAAAATTTGTTAAATTTAAGTTGAGGGAAATCTTAGTTAAGGAATGATTGTGAAACTGGGACCTGATGACCTAAACTCTTCAGTACCTCACAGAGGCAAGCTAAACATAGGTAATAATCTAACAAAGAAAATCAAATAAAAGATTTTATTTAACCAACAAACTTAAAGATGTACATATAATGTAAATATATTATTCATAGTCTTGGTAACAAAATATATTAATTTTAAAGATAAGATGATAACGAAAAAGGATATTTTTAAAATATAAGAATAAAAATTTGTACAAAAATGGTAAATTATAAAATATTTGTGTACATGGAAAATACTTAATTAAAATGTATCACAAGGCTTTAAACTAAAAAAAAATCTCTAACAATTTAATAAATAGATTACATGTAACAATCACACTAAACTCAATTAAAGAATTTCAATGTTAGTTCTGACATAAATATAGAATATCTTTATTTACATTGTATACAGACATTACATCAATGATTTACATTGTATAAAGACATTACATCAATGATTTACATTGTATACAGACATTACACCAATGATTTACATTGTATATAGACATTACATCAATGATTTACATTGTATAAAGACATTACATCAATGATTTACATTGTATACAGACATTACATCAATGGTTTACATTGTATATAAACATTACATCAATGATATACATTGTACATAGACATAACATCAATGATTTACATTGTATATAGACATTACATCAATGATTTACATTGTATATAGACATTACATCAATGATTTACATTGTATATAGACATTACACCAATGATTTACATTGAATATAGACATTACATCAATGATTTTCATTGTATATAGACATTACACCAATGATTAACATTGTATATAGACATTACACAAATGATTTACATTGTATATAGACATTACACCAATGATTTACATTGTATATAGACATAACACCAATGATTTACATTGTATAAATACAATTCATCAATGATTTACATTGTATATAGACATTACACCAATGATTTACATTGTATATAGACATTACATCAATGATTTACATTGTATATAGACATTACACCAATGATTTACATTGTATATAGACTTAACATCAATGATTTACATTGTATATATACATTACACCAATGATTTATATTGTATATATACATTACATCAATGATTTACATTGTATAACGACATTTCACCAATGATTTACATTGTATATAGACAATACACCAATGATTAACATTGTATATAGACATTACATCAATGATTTACATTGTATATAGACATTACACCAATGATTTACATTGTATATAGACATTACATCAATGATTTACATTGTATATAGACATTACACCGATGATTTATATTGTATATAGACATGACACCAATGATTTACATTGTATATAGACATTACATCAATGATTTACATTGTATAAATACAATTCATCAATGATTTACATTGTATATAGACATTACACCAATGATTTACATTGTATATAGACATTACATCAATGATTTACATTGTATATAGACATTACATCAATGAATTACATTGTATATAGACATTACACCAATGATTTACACTGTATATAGACATCACACCAATGATTTACATTGTATATAGACATTACACCAATGATTAACATTGTATATAGACATTACACCAATGATTTACATTGTATATAGACATAACACCAATGATTTACATTGAATATAGACATTACATCAATGATTTACATTGTATATAGACATTACACCAATGATTTACATTGTATATAGACATTACACCAATGATTTACATTGTATATAGACATTACACCAATGATTTACATTGTATATAGACATTACACCAATGATTTACATTGTATATAGACATAACACCAATGATTTACATTGTATATAGACATTACACCAATGATTTACATTGTATATAGACATTACACCAATGATTTACATTGTATATAGTTATTACACCAATGATTTACATTGTATATAGACATTACACCAATGATTTACATTGTATATAGACTTAACATCAATGATTACATTGTATATATACGTTACACCAATGATTTATATTGTATATATACATTACATCAATGATTTACATTGTATAACGACATTTCACCAATGATTTACATTGTATATAGACAATACACCAATGATTAACATTGTATATAGACATTACATCAATGATTTACATTGTATATAGACATTACACCAATGATTTACATTGTATATAGACATTACATCAATGATTTACATTGTATATAGACATTACACCGATGATTTATATTGTATATAGACATGACACCAATGATTTACATTGTATATAGACATTACATCAATGATTTACATTGTATAAATACAATTCATCAATGATTTACATTGTATATAGACATTACACCAATGATTTACATTGTATATAGACATTACATCAATGATTTACATTGTATATAGACATTACATCAATGAATTACATTGTATATAGACATTACACCAATGATTTACACTGTATATAGACATCACACCAATGATTAACATTGTATATAGACATTACACCAATGATTTACATTGTATATAGACATTACACCAATGATTTACATTGTATATAGACATAACACCAATGATTTACATTGAATATAGACATTACATCAATGATTTACATTGTATATAGACATTACACCAATGATTTACATTGTATATAGACATTACACCAATGATTTACATTGTATATAGACATTACACCAATGATTTACATTGTAAAAATACATTACATCAATGATTTACATTGTATATAGACATTACACCAATGATTTACATTGTATATAGACTTAACATCAATGATTTACATTGTATATAGACATTACATCAATGATTTACATTGTATATAGACATTACACCAATGATTTACACTGTATATAGACATTACACCAATGATTTACATTGTATATAGACATTACATCAATGATTTACATTGTATATAGACATTACACCAATGATTTACACTGTATATAGACATTACACCAATGATTTACATTGTATATAGACATTACATCAATGATTTACATTGTATATAGACATTACATCAATGATTTACATTGTATATAGACATTACACCAATGATTTACATTGTATATAGACATTACACCAATGATTTACACTGTATATAGACATTACACCAATGATTTACATTGTATATAGACATTACATTAATGATTTACATTGTAAATAGACATTACACCAATGATTTACATTGTATATAGACATTACACCAATGATTTACATTGTATATAGACATTACATCAATGATTTACATTGTATATAGACATTACATCAATGATTTACATTGTATATAGACATTACATGAGTACAGAGTCAATAGATAAAATGTTAAATGATATAAATAAATGTAGTTGGTTTTCACATAGTTTGTTTGTTTTTCTTCCTATAGCTGTTTTAAATATTCCTCAAAGTTCTAAAACAGTTATGTTTTTTCCCTAAAGCTGTTTTAAATATGTCTAAGTTCTAACAAAAAG
This sequence comes from Tegillarca granosa, assembly GCA_029721355.1. Lineage (NCBI taxonomy): Eukaryota > Metazoa > Mollusca > Bivalvia > Arcoida > Arcidae > Tegillarca > Tegillarca granosa. The sequence continues at coordinate 18,868,713 of CM056598.1, read as the reverse complement.
AAAAAAAAACAGTCTGTTATGGTTGTTTCCCCCCTCTCTCTCTCTCTCTCTCTCTCTCTCTCCCTTAAGCTGTTTACAATATTCCTTTTAGTTCTAAAACAGTTATGTTTTTGACAATGTTAACACTGTATTTAAGTTGAGATATGCTTTTGTGAACAGTTTTTCAAACTCACTCTTAGTCTTAGTCAGTTTTTCATAATTCTGGGTTAGTTTATGTTTATAAATTTGATAATAGTAAGTCTATAAATTCTCTGTGAATGTTCTATGATTGAAACTAAAACCCCTTGACAAAATTAACTGTAACAGGAGGGAAATAACACCTGAAAAAAGTGCAGAGTGTCCCAGCTGAAGATTGAACCCAGCTGTACAGGGTGATAAGCGAGTGGTCTACCACAAGGCTTTAAAATCTGGACCAGAAAGTCTGGCAGTAATTCACTCTGTTATACCTACTTTACACAACATTAACACCACGACTAGTGCAGCCCTGCTACAATAAATTATTTCTTTGAATGTCCATATTTCACTCGTCAAAGAAATGAACTTTTAACCTTGTTACACAAATATACTGTTACTCTAAATTTACTTTTGCTTGGTGGTTCCAATTCATCCTATGAAGAAAACACATTTATCTCTTTAAAAGTACGGAATTTTATCATTGCTGCTTAAATCTTTTCCTGAACCATAATTTTGAATCAATGTATTTACCATTTTATTGTATCATGTACTGATTTATGTAAGTGTGTTGTCAGTTATTTCTTATATTTACAATTCTTGGCATATTCCTATGTAAAATAATCAAATAAACTATGTATAAAATCATGATGTACCAATTCTTGAACCTTCATACATTGTATAGCTTTTTTACAGACATATGCTAGTTTCGGGCCAAATTATTAAAGTTCCAAGTTTAACACATATTTTATTGCAATATATGCACAATTAAATAATCTTTCTTATCTATTATATATAGGTACATCGCATTCTCACAATATTTTGAGAAACATAAACATGTGCTTGACTTGTGTTTTTATAAATAGCAAAGAAAATCCCCCGACATCTGTTTACAAATTTTTGTGTATTCCTACATCCTTAGTTGTTATGCCACATAACTGCATGTTCCATACTGAAGTTATGAGGCTATGAACTAGCGAGTATAACAAGGGTTAACATAGTACAACATATTCGCTATTGTAAATATATACATGTACATGTACAAATATTTATTTCCAAATATGGTAGATGGAATAATATAATGGTCTTTGTCAGTCCATTGTTTATGAATCCTTTTCAAATTTATCACTGTATTATGATAATATTATTTATTGTACTATATTATTTTGAATAAAATATTGTTTACACTAAGAGGAGCTGAGTTCACAAAGTAGGTACCCCCAGTTCAAAAAAGTGACTAAGTTTCAAAGTCTGGAAAAATGGAAAAAAAAAAAAAATCTTGAAATATTTCCAAAATGTCAGGTGCACATCTTCAATATTTATAAAAACATTCTGTGAAGTTTCAAGGCTTTTGGTTGAAAACTGTAAGAGGAGCTGAGTTCACAAAGTAGGTACCCTCAGTTCAAAAACTTGCTAAAAAGTGATTAAGTTTCAAAGTCTGGAAAAATGGTACCCTATTATCCCTGCACCCCCCCCCCCCTGCCTGCCTGCCCAACATTCACCATGCTATAAACTGGATTTGCACTCTGTTAAATTATCTAAAAATTGAAAACCAATCCTTATAATTACAAACATTGTCTCTTTATTTAAATGTTCGATATCAGTATCGAAACGTCGAACTATTTTGTGTACAGTGGCATATTATTATTATCAACTAATTTTTACATATTATTGTAAAATATAGATAATATTTTTTCAGTTCATTAATTGTTTAATCATTTCAAGTATTTTTTAAAATGCCACGAGTGTTGACCTACTTTGCTGTTTGTGTGTCGCCATTGTAAACATAACAGTGGAAAACACCGAAAGTAGTTCGGCAAAAGTGCAAAGTTATACAAAAATAAATTGTCAAAAATGACGTCATACAGAATACGTCGACCAATCAAAATACAATAAAATCTGACATCTTGCGCAGTTTGTAATTATATAATGATGAAATAAATCCTATCAGTTCACTCTCATGATATTCTAGTATGTTGTTTGCAAAGGCTAGGTGGTCTAAAATGATTGTTTACTTGTCCAATAATACGCTGATAACAGAGGAAACAAAAGTTTGTTTTACAGTTCCAACATTTGACATGGTTATTACCATCTTCTGCTTGTAAATTTCTTTGCTTACATACTACGCAGCGCTTGACTCTCTTGGCAATGCCTGGATCAGCCTGAAGTTTGATGTCTAAATTTTCGTCATACTAAAAAAGAAAACATATGAAAACGTTTGACAAGACATGGAAATTTATGAACATGTTAAAAAACAGAAATATTTTATAGTAGTTTATTTTAGCGGGGATAAATTTTCGAGATTTTACAAGAAAAAGTCAGTAGTTGTAAATTTTATTGTATTTATTTTGGCAATATACAGCATGCTTAGTTTTTATTTTTGGAAATATGATTAAAGTATAAAATTTCTATATAAAAGAGAGAGAGAGAGAGAGAGAGAGAGAGAGAGAGAGAGAGTGAGAGAGAGATAGAGAGAGAGAGAGAGAAGGAGAAAGAAAGTTTTGAGTATAACAGTCTTAATTCTTTTGCCAACTTCATTTAATGTCATCATTAAAATTGCATAAAAATCAGAAAATCTTAATAATGATGTTCAGCACAGAATTTACCAAATTCAGCATGATTTTTTAGTGAAAAAGTTAAATTTTTTCCATGTTGTACTGATCCAGGAGTTGATCCGGGAAATTTCAATAATCAGCCATTCATTCTTTTTTTCCATGGTTGACAGGTATAAAAAAATTTCATGAATTTTGTTTGGTGATTTTTTAATACTGCTGCCAAAATTTGCTAAAATTTGCGCCATGCAAAAATAACCTGATATACAATACTAAATGATAAAGCTATGACACTTGAATTAAATGTTCTTACAATGATTTCTTACACCATGAACAAAATACTTGGCTAGAATGTTAATGATATGACAATAGGTACTTAAGCATACGACCTACAAACAGCATAGTTAAACTATCCACAAGATTTAATTAGAAAAAGAACATCAAAAGCGTAAGGTGCTGTTTTTATATTTATTTACTATTTTAACATATAAATAATTCATTAATGGATATCCATAAATTGTAAAATTATTTTAAGATATCCAAAATTAAATTAGCACATGTAAAAATCGATTTTTACATATGCAAAATTCTATTTTACATATGCAAAATTCTATTTTTACATATGCAAAATTCTATTTTTGCATATTTAAAAATACATTTATGCATATGTTAAAATAGTGAATAAAGATAGAAATGGTGCCTCATACAAAAGAATCTTATAATAAAAAGAAACAAATTTTGATTTTGGATTGTAAAACAAAACTGAAAGAGCTTTTGTACTGAAGAAATGAGATTCCAATATACATGGGTTCCAATTAAAACAGGTTGGGTTGTGTCTTTAAATCAATAGATAATATTGTATTTGACCTCATTTCTTTGTGGTATGGGACGTCGAAATGGATGCAGTAATGGTAAAACAAAACTGAAAGAGCTTTTGTACTGAAGAAATGAGATTCCAATATACATGGGTTCCAATTAAAACAGGTTGGGTTGTGTCTTTAAATCAATAGATAATATTGTATTTTACCTCATTTCTTTGTGGTATGGGACGTCGAAATGGATGCAGTAATGGTAAAGGTCCATCATTTTCATCATCAGTAAGTGCATACTGTGCACATTGGGGGTGATAGGAAAAATGTTCATAACCTTCACGAGATATGTCACTACCACATCCCCAACACAGACTTTTACCACAGTTTGTACATAACACTTTGTTACATCTACATAAAATAAAAACAAAGTAAAATGTTACATTTAAATTTTTCCATAAAGGTAAGTAAGAGCAATTTATATACAAGTTCAAATAATGGAATCAGAAATTCAGCTTATTAAACAAGATGTAAAAATCAGGTGACTTTGATACAAACATTTTTAATAAAGACTAACTTTAAACATGTATACAAATTCAAATATTGGAAGCACAAATTGGGATTATTAAACAAGTAGATATAACTTGACAGATGTCCTTAAAAAAAGGTGTCCTTAATAAAGAGGTTTTTATAAAGGCAGATTAAACTGTAATTTCACATTTTGATGGAGTTGCTTCCCTTACAAGATTGAGACATGTGATTTAGAATGGAGTAATGGTGTTTTACACCACAGTCAAGATTCTTTCATCTTTATTGAGGCAGCCAGTTCTGGATGCTGAAGGATTAAACAGGAATTCCAAAAGAAAACGAACCTGGATGGTGAGCAATGCTGTGATATTTAAGTACATTTACATGCTTTGACTAGCTTGGTCATCACAGCAACTTACAGAATATAATGGGATCAATCATTGTTATTAATGATGGTTAACAGAGGCTTTGCTTAGCAACAAAATAACACATGTAATTAGTCTTTAACAATAGATGAAATTTTCTGACTTAGGTGGTGGCATGAAATATGATCTGCAACAGGTATTCAGTAGGAAGGTCATCGTCTGACTCTATATTACCCTGAGATTTTGACAACAGGTACTCTATAGGAAGGTCACTTTTTGGCTCTATATTTTACCTTGAATTTTTGACAACAAGTATTCTACAAGAAAGACATATTCTGACTCTATATCTTACCCCGAGATTTTCACAACAGGTACTCTATAGGAAGGTCATCTTCTGGCTCTATATCTTACCCTGAGATTTTCACAACAGGTACTGTACCAAATGGGCATTGTTTGGCTCTATATCTTACCCTGATATCTTGACAACAGGTACTCTATAGGAAGGTCATCTTCTGACTCTATATCTTGCCCTGATATCTTCACAACAGGTACTCTATAGGAAGGTCTTCCTCTGGCTCTATATCTTACCCTGATATCTTGACAACAGGTACTCTATAGGAAGGCCATCCTCTGGCTCTATATCCTACACCGATATCTTGACAACAGGTTCTCTATAGGAAGGTCATCCTCTGGATCTTTTTCTTACCCTGAGATTTTGGCAACAGGTACTGTAGAAGAAGGGCATCATTTGACTCTATATCTTGCCCTGATATCTTGACAACAGGTACTCTATAGGAAGGTCATCTTCTGGCTGTATATCTTACCCTGATATCCTGACAACAGGTACTCTATAGGAAGGTTATCTTCTGACTCTATATCTTACCCTGATATCTTGACAACAGGTACTCTATAGGAAGGTTATCTTCTGACTCTATATCTTACCCTGATATCTTGACAACAGGTACTCTATAGGAAGGACATCCTCTGGATCTTTTCTTACCCTGAGATTTTGGCAATAGGTACTGTAGAAGAAAGGCATCGTTTGACTCTATGTCTTACCCTGAGATTTTGACAACGGGTACTGTGCAAGAAGGACATCTTCTGGCTCTATTCTCTAAATATTTCATACTATCTTTTTCTTCTTTCAAACGCTTAAGCTTAAGTTGTATTGCTGCTTCTATTTCCATTTTTTCCTTCATATTCTTTTCAAGTGCTTTAATTTCATCTTCCAAATTCTTACACTTAGACCCCTAATAACAAAATCAAGTATATGTTAACATTTTGTGGAAATTAAAATACAAATAATCATGAGATACTGGCCATTTAGGATAAAAAAGAAATAAAGATAATCGTAATGTAAGTTATTGTTGTATATCTAAGAATGGTAATTTCACAAATGGAACTATTACCACATAGTAAGAGCCACTGTGCCAACTTCTGCCAATTAGACAACAAACTTGATGCTGAGACAAGTAGATACACCTTCCTTAGCCAACTTGGTTAGAGTCACTGTGCCAACTTCAGCCAATTAGACAACAAACTGGATGCTCAGACAAGTAGATCCACCTTCTTTAGCCCACTTGGTTAGAGGCACTGTGCCAACTTCAGCCAATTAGACAACAAACTTTATGCTGAGACAAGTAGATCCACCTTCCTTAGCCAACTTGGTTAGAGTCACTGTGCCAACTTCAGCCTATTATACAACAAACTTGATGCTCAGACAAGTAGATCCACCTTCTTAAGCCCACTTGTTTAGAGTCACTGTGCCAACTTCAACCAATTAGACAAAAAACTTGATGCTGAGACAAGTAGATCCATTTTCTTTAGCCCACCTGCTTAAAGTTACTGTGCCAACTTAAGCCAATTAGACAACAAACTTTATGCTGAGACAAGTATATCCACCTTCCTTAGCCAACTTGGTTAGAGTCACTGTGCCAACTTCAGCCAATTAGACAACAAACTTGATGCTTAGACAAGTAGATCCACCTTCTTAAGCCCACCTTCTTAAAGTCACTGTGCCAACTTAAGCCAATTAGACAACAAACTTGATGCTGAGACAAGTAGATCCACTTTCTTTAGCCCACCTGCTTAAAGTCACTGTGCCAACTTCAGCCAATTAGACAAAAAAGTTGATGCTCAGACAAGTAGATCCACCTTCTTTAGCCCACTTGGTTAGAGTCACTGTGCCAACTTCAGCCAATTAGACAACAAACTTGATGCTCAGACAAGTAGATCCACCTTCCTTAGCCAACTTGGTTAGAGTCACTGTGCCAACTTCAGCCAATTAGACAACAAACTTGATGCTCAGACAAGTAGATCCACCTTCCTTAACCCACTTGGTTAGAGTCACTGTGCCAACTTCAGCCAATTAGACAACAAACTTGATGCTCAGACAAGTAGATCCATCTTCTTTCAACATTTTATCATAGCCAAATTATGTCTCAATAGTTATTAGGTAAATTTAAAAAATATATTAAAATATGAATGATGCTCTTCTTAAAATTAGATATTATAGATCATAATGTAAATGGTTACAAAAAAAATATAATAAATTGTCTGTGAGTAAAAAGTACTTCCAATATTACCAGTGAAATGGAAAAAAATGCATTTCTTGCATTTACATTGCTATCATGCTTACCAATGAAATGACAACATGGCATTTCTTGCATTAACATTGTACCATGATTACCAATGAAAGGAAAACACAACATTTCATGTAATTACATTATTACCATGGTTACCAATTTGAAGAGTATTAAGAAATAACATGATTTAAGACGTTGTGTTGTGAAATAAAGTGCACCATCTTCATTCAAGTTATTTCTCAATAGATCAAACAAAAATAAAAAAGGCAATGCTTATAATTAAATTTCATAATTAAAAATACCTAAAGAACAATGTCAAATACAAATTATTTAATGTTTATAGAAAAACAATTAAATATGCCCATGAATTTATATCGCCATCATTTATGAAAAAGTAGTTCCAGCAGATGTCAAAACTTTCTATGAGGAAATAACTTTTAAGCCAATCAGAATGTGTGAAAATAGTAAAATTTTATTAAAACAGAATAAAATTACCTGATGTGCTGCTTCTTTACACTTTGTACAAAATGAATAACTACAATTAAGACAATGAGCTACACAAGACATGTCATTTTTGTCATGGATAACTGGTCCTTTACATCGCTCACACCAAAGGATATCCCCCATCTTGTCTAATCCTTTCTAAAAGTCAACAGAAATCAAGATAGTTTTATTTGTTTATTTCATTACATGGGTTAAGACATTTATAGCAAGTAAATTACCGGTAATACAGATTATTGTAGCGGACCAAGCTTGATAGGTGGCCAAGTAGTTCAATCAGTAGAGCATCACGCTAGTATTAGGAAGGTCCTTGGTTCAAGTCCCAGTCTGACAATTGCATTTTTTCCCTTTCTTGTTACATTTGGGAGCTTGTTCGACCCTGGGAGGTGGCTGACCAGAAGGTTGGTCTCAGGGTGGAACCTGGTGGTTTTGATTCAAGGTGATTAAATCCAAAAAAAAAAAAAAAAAGAAGAAGAAGAAGAAGAAGGGAGGAATGTAGCAGACCAAGATTGAGAGACAACTTGGTAGTTCACTCAGTAGAGCATCCCACTAGTATTAGAAAGGTCCCAAATTTGAGTCCTGGTTTGGCTGATGTATTTTTTTCCCTTTCCTGTTACAGTTATTATACTTGAGTAGAGTTATGGAGTTTTTAATACATGTACCAGTCAAGATTCTTTCAATTCATCATGACTGTCATTTCAGGAATGGTGGAGGAAACAAGAGTGTCTAGGGAAAACCACGGACCTTAGGCAAGTAAACTGACAAACTAAGATCATCTGTCCCCAGTAAAATTTGAACCTAGGTGGTGAAAGGTAATGTGATTCATAGACCACTTCTTTGGTGACACCAGTGAAATTTAAACTTTTGGCTGTGACAGGAGCTGTGATTCATGAGTGTGCCTCAGACCACTTGGTCACCAAGGTTATACAAGACAGAATTTAAACAAAGCATCGGAAATCGGGCAAGGTGTAAGTAAATGACATGTACTTTGTACTTGCAATATTGTCCAGAAGTTTCAACTAAAATCTGGTATTCAGATATAAACTATACCCTGTATTTTGACTTCAGAGAATAAATGTTACTACCAAAAGATGAATTACAGCATTATGTTATTTTTTAATCATGCCATTTTTTTTTTTTTTTTTTTTTTTTTTTTTTTTTTTTTGTACGAGGAAATTACAAATTAATACTTGTCACATGACAAAACTTATAGTCCCTATGGCTACAAAAACCAAAAACATGCAACAACAAAAACTATGAAATAAGAATGAAAAACAATTAAGAATGGATTAGAGAGACTAATGATGTTTTTATGCCTTAGTTAAATTTCTTTCACTTGCTGTGAAATCATTAATTTTCATGGTGTTCCAATTTCCGTTGTTTTCGTGGACATCATGACCCATGAATTTATTTGAATATGGAAAGTAAACTTACCTTAAGCGGTAGATAGAACTAAATTGCAGACAGATACCGGGATATCATTGCTGAAAGGATTTTAAGTTTTTGATTTTTCCCGTTTTTAACCACTGTGCCAAAGACATGTTGGCAGACTTTACCAGTCAGTGTTGAAAACTTGAATGATCATAGTAAGATAAATTAACCCTCGAGGCATGTTTACAAACTCACTGCCTTCATTCATAATAACATTGATTTTGATTGCTTTAAATATATTTTATTAACATAATTTCTATTGAAACAATTGCCTTCATTACCTGATTTATACTCAACCTGAAAATAAATAGCGAGGTTTCCAGTGGAGAAAATGGTTCTCCAAACATCACTGGCAGTTACATTCAAAACAAGAAGTTTACAGGTGCTTAACCCAAGAATTCATCATCCCACGAAATGTTATTTCTTCTGACATCAAAGAAAAAAGGAGCCCACGAATTTAAATGAATTCACAGTTCTGGGACAGTGGAGGACACTGGAGTATCTAGAGAAAACCAGCAACATTCACCAAGCAAACTGACTAATATTTTCATTCTAGGATACATCCAAGCTGCAGTCGAACCTAGCCAATGAGAGGTCCTGAGATATGTAAGTGGCTGCTTTAGACCACTTGGCCACTGAAGCTCAAGAAAGAATTAAAACATATAATAATAATCAGTATATTAGCATCTACATGTGTTTTTGTTATATACAGCATTGGGCATGTAAGTAAGAAAAGCATATTAACATTTTACAGTTTACATCATGAGTTTTAGTTACAGAGAAATAGTCTTTCAGTCAAATTTCAAAAAATTTACATCATGAGTTTTAGTTAAAAAAAATAATCATTCAAATTTCAAAATTAAAAAATAAAGCAGACTCAAACTTCTGCAGTGTATGTATTTTTGATAAGTTACCAATAAAGTAATCCTTTCCCATCTCTCATATTCTTCATCTGTCAGAACTTTTCTGATAATGTATGGTGGTATCTCGTGTTTACAGTCATGCTCAGGACACCTAAAATATTCAGAATAATATTGTTTATTTATTTATTTACTTATTTATTATTTGATTGTTTATTAATTTACTTGTTTTTATTTATTTATTATTTGTTTATTTAATATTTACTTACTTGTGTGTGTTTGTGTGTGTGTGTGTATTGTATTGTATTGTATTGTATTGCATTGCATTGTATTGTATTGTATTGTATTGTATTGTATTGTATTGTATTGTATTGTATTGTATTGTATTGTATTGTATTGTATGCGTGCGTGCGTGCATGCATTCATGCGTGCATGGGTGTATGTATGAATGTATGTATGTATGTATGTATGTATTTTTTTATTTATTTATTTATTTATTTATTTATTTATTTATTTATTTCCATGTATTTTGAAAAAACAGTAATGGATACCTCTTCAGCATATTTACTCTATCAAAATAGTTTGACCATAAACTTTAACATATGACAATGTCACTAGAACATGTATAAGAAGTTGGGGTGGAGTATAAGTTTAAGGCACCAGTTAAGACGCTTTTGCTTATATCAAGATGATTAATTCAGGAATGGTGGAGAAAACAGGAGTGCATTGAGAAAATTACCAATTGTCTGCAAGGAAACTGACAATCTATTAAAACTTCCATCTTATAGATGATGAGAGGTTCTGTGATAATAAAAGTATTTAAAATCTATAATGTGTAATGTTTTGGATTTACAACATAATTTTCATAAAATTTTGTTTGAATAGTTAAATACATGTAGAATATTTTTATTATCATATATTTAGTACAAAATATGTAATTCCTGCATACCTTGATACAGTTAAATTTGTGTGATTCATATCACTGACCCCACATGCCTTGTTTGAAAAGCCATATCACCAGTCTGATAAGCTACTCAGAACAAACTTATCTTTTCAAAACTCCTCAGATTCAATTAAAGGTTGGTGGAATATATTATTGTAGCAGATGATTGTTTACATAATTGTCATGGGGAGTAAAAGAGTGACTGATTCATTAGCAAGCAGAATTTTGGAGCTGGATGGGCAGATAGAAAGAAGAAATATGGAAGTGTTGGCTACACACAAATTTCTGGAAAGGAGGAGAAACTCAAACACTCTCACATTAAGAACTGTTTTGAGTGGAAATGTATTTTTCATGTAATTGATAGAAGTTGAATTTGGTAATTTTTTTGTCATACTGTAGCCAAATGTATACAAATGAATTAAATATGGTAAAAGTTTAGGTATATGATAAACAGAAAAAACATAAAGCCCTCGGTCTGATATTGGGGTCTCAGTCTGATATGGCAAATGATATGGGTTTCACCATGTATTATTCTATAAGTACATGTATTCAGTGCAATATGTTTGGGTGTAATGGAGTTTGACAAAATATCCCATGATACATGTACATGCCCTTTAATGGTAAAGGTATGTTGCAGAATGAGATGTAATAACATAACTTGAAGTTTTTTACATAAAAAAAAAACGTTTTCAGAATTATAAGTGATATGAAAGCATTCAATTTTTTTTTTTTTTGGAACTCAGTATCTAACCTGAATTAAAGATATAAGGCATCATTCGGTATGCTGGCAAACACCATGCATGATTCTGTAAATCAGAAATTGTTTGGTTTATTTTCGTGTAATTCCAGAAGTAACAAGAGGCAAAAGGAATAGTTTTGCAATTATTTTATTTTTTTTTATATTGCTATAATTCACTTGCATATGCAATTACCAGCATTTTATGACATGAAAAAAGGGAATTTTGATATATTTAAATGATAATACTTGCAAAAAAAAATAAATGAAAAAATTTAAAAAAAAAAAAAAGAAGATTTACACAAAAATTTCTTGATGTATCGTAATTCAATCTTGAATTAAAGTTTGTGGACGTTTTTGGGATTTAAAAAAAAAACCAAAAAAACAACAAATTAATGACAATGTTTAGTATAATACCTACAGAAGTTCTAACACAGTTCCTTCCTTTACATGCAGTGAGCAATAAGACTTCATACATTCCTGACAAAAATGGTGTTTACACTGGTTTAGTCTGAAAAACTCTGATCCCGGACCCTCGATATAACAAACCAGACATTCTTGGTTGTTGATACGGAACAATTTTAATTCCATCTGTCTATCATATCTAGAATAAAAAATAACCATGGTTTTATTGTAGTATAGAGTAAATAATAAAGATTAAGCAATGAACTTTGATTGTAATCAATTTATTGGCATGTAAATCTATTGGGTCAAGTGTATATTGAATGAACCCCGAACAGGTTCATGGAAAATTTGTACATGACCCAATAGAATTACATGCCAATAAATTGTTTACGATCAAAGTTCAAAGTTCACTGCTTATATTTACAATCCCATCCCAACAGAGTACACATCAATAAATTGATTACAATCAAAGTTCAAAGTTCATTGCTTATATTTACAATTCCATCCCAACAGAGTACACATCAATGAATTGATTACAATCAAAGTTCATAGCTAATATTTAGGATCAATCCATGTTTTTCTTAATGCCTTCTGATTTGAAATAGAATTGTCAAAAATATTTTGTAAAAATAGTGCAACAGGGTTAAAGTACTCTTCCATCACCATGTACTTTTCATTACATCAACAACTTTAAACTTTTTGTGAAGTCAAGAGTCTCACATAAAGCAATCAATTTATTGAAACATATACATGTACCTATTTCCAGACCAGTAGTTTATTGAAGAGAATTTTATTTCCATTGTAAATATTATTTAATATATATGGGGTTAAAAATATTATGATTTTGTTATTAAAAAAAAAAAAAAAAAAAAAAAAAAATAAAAAATACATATATCACAGGAAGAATTTTTTGTGTGAAAATTAATTCCATCAAATGGGGTCTTGATAAAAATAAAAATTTTTGTTGACATTAAATTTTGTGGTATTTTGTTACCCATGAAAAGAGCAAAATTTGATCCCCTGTGAGTTTTATAGTATATTGTAAAAGTGTGTAAAAGTGTGTAGTAATGAGTTCTCAAAACCAACACATGTAAAAACTTGATGGGAGTTTACTTTGCAAGACTGAATTGTGGTACACTACATCACTGAAACAAGAATCACTGGCCTCTAGAACTTATCAAGCTCAGAGCAGGCTTTTACTTTTGTAACTTTTACTTACAAAATACCAATAATTCAAGACTTATCTAATAAATAACCAATATGAGGGAACCAGCACCCATAAGATACTCACTAAGTTTATGGTACCTAAAGGTTTTTAATAGAGTTCAATAACATTTAATATTTCATGATTTATAATGGATATTCAACAATATCCTTTACTTCTGGTAAACTTTTTACTCAATCTCAATATGTTTTGAATTTTTTTTCACTTCAACATACAATTTACAGAAAAACCTTATCATTATGCCTTCAAATTCATTTTGTCACCTTACTTTTGTCTCTTCTTGCTTTTTTTTTTATCGTAAGAAAAATGCAATTTTTTTTAATGTATTTCTCAATAATTATTTTAACTCAGTTTATTGCTAATCCATTTAATAATGTTATATTAGTTTAAGAACAAATGGTGATTAGTATTATCAAGGATTACAATTTACCTGAGCATAATTTCAATGGCTTCATCAATGTTTTCTGTTTCCTGTACAGCACGTGGATCAACCTCATCATCGGGCTCTGTCTGATTTAAAGTTAAACTACCATCTATACAGAGGTAACTGTGAATGACAAAATGAAATTTAAATTAAATAAACTCTGTAGTAAAGTTTCAGAAAGGAGTATATATATGATTACGGCTCTATTTGGCCCTATAAAGGTTAAGTGGTATCTAAATCAATTGAAACACAGACAGAAGCATTCATGAGAATTCTATCTTTAAAAAATTATGAACAAATTTTGTTTTATGGAATTTAAACTTAAAATTTATGCATACTTGATTTTCAGCATTTGTTGTATTTTGTTGTACATGTATTTTAAAGCTGCATTAAGTTTTTCAATTTTCTGAATTTTTTTTGATTTTCTAAAAATATATTTTTTTAAAAATAGATAACTTCTAATCACGATCTGTGAGATTCATTTTCTAAAATTTCATTCCTTTAAGCTGTAAATAAACGGAATCCTCTAAGCGGTTGGTCAATGTTTATCGATGATTAAATTATGAGCCGGGAGCATGCGCACGGATGTACGGAAAAACCCATGAATCGAAGGTGAAACATGACAAATTGCATTAACTGTTGGTCATTAATATCCAGATGTATTTGAAATGGTGATATGTATCCCTTACAAAGTTACAAATGACAAATTCAATGAAATTCTGTGTTTAATTTATCGTATTTCACTGTTTTGAAAGTTGTTTTTAAATGACCCCGTTTTTCATGACGTAACCATGTTCTAATATTAGATCCCACATGCTACATCTCACTGGGAATTTATTGTCGTCACTGTATTTATTCGAGCTTTTATCGTTGAACCAAATGTAACATTGTTCATTAGGAACATCATTAATTAGATTAGTACTGTTTTTTTTCTTTGAAAAACTTAATACAGCTTTAAAAGCTAAAATAGGGCCTTATCAAATAGAGGCCTTGGTGACTGAGTGGACTAAAGCACACAATTATGGATCACAGTGCCTCTCATCACGTAGGTTTGAAATCCACTTCGACAGATCTTTGTAAAAGAAAGTTCCTCAGTTTGCTAGCTAAAAGTTGTGGATTTCTTTGGGCACTCCAGTTTCCCCCATTATCTCAAAACTAACTACCTCAATATAGAATCTTAATACATGTACTAAAACAATATTACTACACTCCACTCCAGTTTACCCCACCATTCTAGAACTGGCTGTCTGGATATAAGTGAAAGATTCTTGACAGGGTGATGGTTGGAGGGTAAAACACTATTCCTCCATTTCACTCCATCATAAAATAAACTGTGGTTAATTTTTGCAATGCAATTTAGGAAGTGATCTGTGTGAGATCTTTTACTTTCATAACTACATCTAGTCATTTATGGTATTAAAAATAAAGAACAAGCATTTTTAAATGTTAATTTTTAACCATTCAGTCAATTCCAACACCAGATTAACTGAAAAATGAACCCTGACCTCTAACATATTAATTTAGCTCTCTATCAACTACCTTTGGAAATTAAACACAAAATATCAGTAATTACTGTTATTATAAAACTTCTTTTTTTCTTATATTTTGTTGAAAAAAAAACAGTTTATATCTACTTTTTTGAATTTTTTTTTTCTTTAAGTGACACTAAGTGAAAATGGAAGTAAAGTATATCAAATTTAAATTTTCAAAATAGTTCTATTTTTACCTACTGTTAATCTCACAAATTTGTGCAAAATAAAAAAAAGTTTTAAAAAATACAGTAAAAACAAGAAAAAACATACCTATGCAAAAATAATACAAATGTAAAAAAAATTTCCATATTTACAGCAAGGAAAAAAAAATACCTGCAGCAATTATTTTCTAGCCAATCTATCCATGTAAATAAGATTGGCATAGAGGCTGAATCCTTCCAGAGACTATCCAACATTCTACATAGAACACTTAGTTGATTTGGTGTCATCCAGTGACAGGAAATAGTGAAGTATGGGGGACCACATGATGGGTACTCTGGTGGTAATATTACTGACAGATTTACTGGAGTCAAATACTGTACTTCAAAAGTACCCATCAACTGTCGACCTAATAACAATGAAATAAACAAATACCAGTACTTTGATTTGAAATGCATAATCAAGTGTGTGGGTCTGGTGTGCATGCATGTGTGTGTATGTGTGTGTGTGTAAGTGCATGCATGCATTGGTGTGTGTAGGTGTGTGTGTGAGAGGTGCGTGCCTGTGGGTTGTTCCATAATTTTTTTCCAAAAAGGAAGAGCGTGGGCCTACTAAGTGCAATTATATGAGAAAAAAAGGTTCCTATACCCAAAATATATCCATCTTTCACCAATTACACACTCTACTGGGTTCAATATCAGTGAAATATGCAATTTCATATACATTTTGTAAATTACAGATATAGGTTTATGGTTTCATTGTTTACAGTAAATATCAACAAATGATAAAAGAAGCACCTTTTTCGTCCATCTTTAGGATTAAAGTCAAAAGATATACTTTTAAAAAATTAGAATTTGTAAGACCATACAAATATTTCCTTTAAAACAAGTACAGATACTCATACTTTAAAATAAGCAAACTTTAAAAAAAATATTGTATATCCATTATTAATTATCTAAATATATTTGTCAGAGTTTTTTTTTTTTTAATTTTTTTATTTATTTACTTTTTTAAATTTTTTTTTAAATAAATATTTTCGATTTTGATTACTGACCCCTTTTTATCATCCAGGGCCCTCAGTGGCTGATTGTTTTAAAGAATGCAATTTCAGATCAGAGATTCTCTCACCTCATGGGTTTCAATCCCACTAGGACAGACCCTAGTGTAAGAAACTTTGTCAGATTGCTTTCTAAAAATAGGTTTACTCCAGGAACTCCAATTTCCTCCATCAGCTCAGAACTGACAGCCTTGGTATAAGTGATGGAATTTTGACTGGGATAAAAAAAAACTTCCTCCATTACTCCACTCTCCATTTCCTTATCAGCTTAAAAGAGTCCACTTTACACTTTGAGCAACTCTTTTGAAAAAGTTGAAGAATTAATAGTGGTTATAGCTCATCCAAGCATTTTATTTGGATTGTATGACCTTTATTATCAGATTTGCTCTGTGTTATGTGATTACTGTTTAGTATAATTTGTCATAAAACTTTTTGTGCTGTATATTATACTTGTATTGACTGTCACAGCTGATGCATGGAAAAAATGTCTATTTATAGTAATTGTTACCTTGACCTTTAACCTAGGGATCTGGTTTGCAATTCCATATGATGTCTCATCATAAGGAATAACTTGAAAAAGTTTGAGATCAATCAAACAAACAGCGGTTCTTTAAATGCATGGAAACCATTGGGAACAGACAGAGGGAACCAACAGAACCGATATCAATATGCAACCCTATTTCACAGGTGGGTGCATATAGTGTTCATATTAATTATTAACTTTTTGGGTGTTTTTTTTTTTTTTTTTTTTTTTTTTTTTTTTTTTTTTTTTTTTTTTTTTAAATTACATGTATATCATTCATTTACCTGATTCAGACCTCATAAGCCTGGTAGGGGGCCCTTTATTGATCTCTAGATCATTCTGGTACAGTTCAGATGCTGGAACACATACATCAACATGTATCTTATCACCATCCCATCTAATAGGTACAGATAGCTGAAAGGTAAACAGCACTTCTATTTTTTCTCAATTTTCATAAACATGTACATGTATTTAATTTATCAACAATTTAAACATTAATTTTTATTTTTTCTTTATTTTCAATTTTTCTTAAAGCTGCATTAAGTTTACCCATTATTGAAAAAAAAAATCAAAAAATATTTTTATGTCAATATAATTTAGTTGTTATTACGATCTGTGTCATTCATCTTCTTCAGTTCACTCTTATTAGCCCACAATAAATGAAAATCCTAAAAGCTTGGGCAACTCAATAACATGTTATTTATCAGCTTGGAGCATGCATGTAAGATCTACATGTATGTAAACAATGGTATTAGCAGAAAGAAAATGCGTTTGGGCAAGAATGACAACAGGGGCCAATAGGGGCAAACTGACTCCAAGGATTCAAATCAACCAGGCTCAGATGGAAAAATGGCTATAAATAAAACAGCAGTTTGGCTTGAATATGTACAACAAAGTGGCTGCATTGCTGTTGAATATCTGTGTTTATTTTATTATTATTATTATATTTTTTTGCAATGCATATTGATATTGCCTTTTTTTTGATAAAAATCATGAGATCATTGTTCTAAAATTAGATCTTTGATAGATCAAACTAGCAGTAGGTTTCTCTGTGAATTCCTACATAAGTAAAGGTTTTATCATGGAACCAATTAAGTATTACACTTTCCATGAGAAGCATAATTAAGTAAAAATGTGTTGTTTTTCATTATGCATAGGAAAACATAATGCAGCTTTAAATGTATATATGTTATATTTTTGTTATCTTTTCTCAACATGTTATTTCATCTGTTCTCAACTTTTCTCATAATTTATCAAATATTCTTCATATTTCACAAAATTTCTTTTACATCTGTTTTTAACTTTTCTTAACATATATTTTTATTAATCCCCAGGTTTTCTCAATATTTATACAATAATGTCATGTACACCAGAGATTTAGGTAGTGAATAATCAAATCATGAATTGGTGTTAGAATATCTGAGAGATGATTCTATTATTTGAATTTGTATACATGTATTCTGTTTAACAGCAGATCACTTGCAAGAAGTTCTATGTTTTCTTAGGAAACTCCATTTTCCTCCATGATCCAAGAACTGACTGCTTTGAAATTATTTATATATAAATGAAAAAAGGGAACCTAAAACACCATTACTAAATTACAATCCATTTAACAATATGATAGGTAACCATAGCAACAATAATAATTACCTGCAGGGAATACATGCTGATATTGCTATCTGTGTCATTGCTTATACTTTCTGGAGCTTCTGAAATGACTCTAATTCGTTCATCTTGATCTCCAAACATAGATTGCAGAACCATCACCTGCAAAAAAGGATTATATTCAGATCATTAAGAAAAAACCAATAAACAAGCAATATATAAATATAGCTCCTATGTATTAATAGCAATTTTCATGGTAGTCAATCAATCATGAAAATCAATCAACCATGAAATGAAATCAACCATTTGTTTCATACCATAAATATGGATCACAGTTCCTTATCAACTAAGTTTATACCTTACTTGGAACAGATCCTTATGTAAGAAAGTTTGCCAGTTTGCCTGCTAATGGTCACTTTTTTCCCTGGGCACTCTGGTTTTCTCTGCCATCCCATAACTGACAGCCTCAATATACCGGTAAGTGAAAGGATTTTGACTATGGGGCCTTTTAATTTACATGTATTTAACTCTATTAATGCATTCCACTTCCACCTTATATTAACTTAACCTGTGAAATATTATAACAGCAAATGTGTCCTTGAAACCAAAAAAAGTGAAAGTTTATACATGTACCAGGATATATTTCTTTTTATGCAATACCATATGTTTACATAGAATAGTTAGGCTTGTGGAGCCCTGTGCATTCAAATGTTCCTCAAGATAAAAGAAAGTTACTCAAGGACTAAAGTCGATGTTGAGTTCCATAACAATGGCCAATGTTATATCACTGGTGGAAAACATCAAACTGCATTACTGTAAAAAAAAAGTTTTAGCCAGTTTTTTTTTTTTAAACCAACAGCCATCTCACACAATAACAATTTTGATCAGATAAGACTTGGTTTGTGGGGACTTTTTGTGGTATAACCTTTCACAGGTTTAGGCGATAATGGGGTTATTATTATTATTATTAACCTGGCCGGTCTGACACACCCACTTAAGCCACGCTTCAAATATCTGATTTTTCAATGGTAAATCGGGTACATATGGTCAAAATATAATAAAAATTTAATTTAAAAAAATATACCCATAGTTATAAGAAATACCTCATCTTTCTGTTCCTGCAGATTATCTGCAAACTGGCTTGTCCATACAGATCCGTGGTTGTCACTGTCAGTGTCATGTAAATCCAAACATCCACCAGTTGCCATCGCTTGTTTCCACCGCTATCAATTTTTCTATGTCATTCATATATTGCAGGTATCTTTATATATAACCCATGATAATATTTAAATAACCAAGACAGTTCTTTTTATGATAATCTAGCATTTAAATCACGTTATGGATGTTATTGCGAAAGTTGGTTACGTTTTGGTGTTGCAATAGTTTTGTTTACAATCGTTGTCACTGTAAAGATTTACATTTTGTTGTTGTTTGTAAATCCCTTTTTTGTTAAGAGCACCAAACGTACAGGACAACAAGATAAAAGTAATCAATAAGTTTTAATTCCAGGCTAATCGCGTTTTCTATTAAGTGATTAATATAAATGTTTTTAATTAGCCTAAGTTAAAAAAAATAAAAAAATAAATAAACAAATAAATTAAGAAATAGGGCCTAAATAAATTTGATAAAAATTTCAGTAACTCCTTCCGGTAAGCATTAGATCACACTAGGATTTGTCTTCAGTGGCATTCAAACCTACTGTCTGATTCACGTCTGCCGTAGCACTAGTTTTTCAACAGTTTAGACTCTTCAATAAAATAAAAATTGTGATAGGATGACTGTAAAACTATATTCAGTCTCAAATTTTTAGCATACAATGAAGTAAGATTGTATGGTCTACATTTTTTTTCACAGACTTCATAGTGGTTATTGATTGATTAAATGAGGTGTTACTCCCCATTCAAGAATTCACTTATACAGAGACATTACCAGGTATAGGTGAAGTGGCAGAAATTTTGAAATTTGCTGTGTGCTAAGGGCCAATGTCCATAGTGGGACCCTGTGAACATTAATGCTTGCCATGCCTCTACCGGTCGAACCGGTATTGGTTTTTAAGGTTTCTCCTCCATAGGACCCTGTAACTTTAAATTTTCCTCGATGCTGATGAGCTTGGGGACGGAACCGTCGTACCTAGTTTTCAAGTCTGGTCAGACCCAGCTGGGGTCGGTGAACCCCTACCTCACACATCCGAAGTCGAGCCACTATTCCAATTGAGCTACTGTAATGATTTATAGTGTTGAGCTACAATGTAACTGTGTATTGTTATATTTTTATCTTGTCTAATTAATTCCAAAGAATGAAATTTCCACTATCGAATCAGGGGACTAACCCCAAATTTAAGTTTGTCACTTAATCAAAGGTGGGGTGATTTTTTTGGTCTTAATTCTATTTTCTCCACCATTCTAGAGCTGACTGCTTCAATGAGTGAATTTATCTTTATTAGGCATAAAACACCTTTCAGGGCCTCAGTGGCCGAGTGGTCTAAAGTGCACTTAGATCACAGTGCCTCTCACTGCCTGGGTTCGAATCCCACTCGGGACAGATCCTAGAGTGAAAAAGTTTGTCAGTTCGCTTGCAGAAGGTCGGTGGTTTTCTCTGGGCACTACAGTTTCCTCCACCATCCCTGAACTGACTCCTCGAAATAAGAGAAAGAATCTTGACTGGGGCGTAAAACACCATTACTCCACTCCACTCATAAAATACCTTTCCAATTATCTTATGATATGAGGGGTTCAAATCTATGACAGTAGATTATCCTGAAATTTTTTCTCCTAATTTCCCTTTTGTCAGAACAAATTCATTTTGTTTTGCATATGACACAACTGTGAGAATTTTAAATACCAATGTATATCTATTGTAAATAAGGCATACATATATCTTGTTAAATCACAATGATTAAAAAAAGTAGAAAATATTTCTGTATTACAAATTTTTGTTTTTTAATATCATTTTTTTGTATAACAAGTAAATGAAAATGGGAGAACTCAGCACTATCAGGTAAAATAAAACAGATAACAGAAAATTCCAAGATAACAGAAAATTCAAAGGTAAATAATACTTTAAATTGAAAAAAAAATATTTACCAGTATATCTGCAGAAACAAGACTTGAAAATAAAAGTACATGTGTAACCGTACTTACGGTAT